>CM024563.1:11304706-11371675 GCA_014182515.1 Eucalyptus microcorys
GGCCACGATCGATCCCGGTCGAGCGGGATCGATCCACGACCGATCGGCACGGTGCATGGATCGATCCGCACGACCGAGGCGATCGACCACGGTCGATCCCGCTCGACCGGGATCGATCCATGATCGATCCGCACGGCCGAGGCGATCGACCACGGTCGATCCGCTCGATCGGGATCGATCCATGATCGATCCGCACGGCCGAGGCGATCGACCACGCTCGATCCCGCTCGACCGGGATCGATCCATGAACGATCCGCACGGCCGAGGCACTCGACCACGATCGATCCCGCTCGACCGGGATCGATCCATGATCGATGCACCTCGATCCACACGGCCAAGGCACTCGGCCACGATCGATCCCGGTCGAGCGGGATCGATCCACGACCGATCGGCACGGTGCATGGATCGATCCACACGACCGAGGCGATCGACCACGATCGATCCCGCTCGACCGGGATCGATCCATGATCGATCCGCACGGCCGAGGCACTCGACCACGGTCGATCCCGCTCGACCGGGATCGATCCATGATCGATCCGTACGGCCGAGGCGATCGACCACGATCGATCCCTGCTCGACCGGGATCGATCCACGATCGATCCGATCGGTGCATGGATCGATCCACACGGCCGAGGCCATCGACCACGATCGATCCTGCTCGACCGGGATCGATCCACGATCGATCCGATCGGTGCATGGATCGATCCACACGGCCGAGGCCATCGACCACGATCGATCTGCTCGACCGGGATCGATCCTTGATCGATCCGAGTTGGACCGGGATCGATCCACACGGCCAAGGCCTCGACCACGATCGATCCCGGTCGACCGATCCGCACGGTGGATGGATCGATCCACGATCGATCCACACGTCCAAGGCCCTCGACCATGATCGATCACAACGCTCGACCGGTATCATTCACTAGTAGTCAGTGAATGATATTCTTGGATTTATGAAAGACGAACAACTTACCAAAAAAAATTTTCAAAGTTGTTCGTCTTTCATAAATCCAAGAATTTCACCTCTGACTAGCATCGTGAGGGGATCGGTCCCTGATCGATACGCAAGATGCATGGATGGATCGGTAGGCATTGGCACAGAAGTCATGGCACGTTGGCCTTGTCACGACGGGACATATGTTCGGGATGGACCAGTAGTCGTTTGCACCCAAGTAAAGTCGTGGCACTCGACGAACATGTCGCGACGGGACACAAGTAAAGCACTCTCAAGCCATGGCAAGTCGGCCAAGCACAAGTCACGGGCGCAGGCACGAGACACAACACTCGGAGCGTTTCGATTTCGATTTCTGCTCATGCCGCTTGTGTGTATGCACTCGAGTCGTGGAGCGTCGGCCGTCTCCGCTCATGCGTGCACTCCTCGCCCTCAAGCCGTGGGTACGAGAACTAGAGCGCTAGAGAATGATATATAATTTTCTATCCAAACAGCAAAAATAATTTTTTTTCATTTTCAAATTTCTACCAAACACCCAAAAAATATCATTTACTTGAAAATTAATTCTAAGAAATCAGCTTAAAATACTAAATTTTCAATTAATCAAGCGAGTGCTAGTTAGTTGATGATTGCTTTCTTCAAGTAATATCAATATTATACTTATTGGTGTCTCTATGAAAAATAAACTAAACACCACTTTATACCACTCAAAATAATAATTAGGCCCTAGAATTTTTTAAATTCCCTATATTTCACCAATTGCAATCATTAATAAAAAAATTCATATCCAATCACAACCATTTTGGACTCTTCAAGTTCCACCCGAAGTTTGCTAGCAAGATGGAAAATGGGAATAAATAAAGAATCTATGACGAGAAAATCAAATTGCCCCGTTAAAAATTATATTGTCATGTAAATAAACAATTATAAGAGTAACTAGACAAACAAATTGTATTCATACTCACACAAAAGCAACCAAAAACCTATGAACAAGCCATATCAAGGTACTTCCTATTTCAAGTCTCATAAATGAGTGACCCTTTTGATCATTTTGTTTTTTTTCTTGAATGGCCCTTTTGATTATATTAATGTAGAATTATGGGAGACTATAGATCCCCAGTAATGGTGACTTAATGGTATAGCATGACGATTTCATAAATGCTGGGTCACAAAGATAACCCACTAACGAGGGTAGTGATGTGTATCTTATCTTGCCCGCAATGGGACCTCAAGTGATTTGGTGTGCTTCTTGTAACGGGACTTATCTATGCAAGATAATTCGGTTGCAAGTGGTATTAGATGACAACCTTCTCACAATTCTATATCAGAATATCTTATGACAGGCGTGAGCCTTTTTATGATAACTCAATAGAGCGATAAAGCACTAAAAAAAAAAGGCACGGCAATAAAGCATGGTCACCGCGAATGCTACTCTCCACCCTTCCTTTACAACAAAGAAAAAGAAAATGCAGGACTGGGATCAATAAAACTGTTTGTCACGCCCCGATCCTCGGGCACGCGCCCATCCCTCACCTTGGTCGATTAATAGTAACGTCCCAGGACGCATCGCCGACCCTTTCTTTTTAATATGCATGCGGAAGCAAATAAAAATCCCCAGACAATAAAATAATGGGATATGAAAGTAGAACTCCAAATTTTCACACTTTAAAAGCAACCACACTTATACACATTTCAAATCATAGAGCAAATATATACAAGGCGAATTGTTAAATTTGGTTTTAAACCATCGTTTCATAAAACAACGTCTGCAAGAAGGAATCAACTTCCATCAAAATAATATTGTCCTATGTCTAACAGTTAGATAGGACTGTCAATTCTTCAGGCTTCACCTTTCTCTATTCAGCCTCGGTTCTTCACCAACGCCATCCGAGGACCTGAAAATGGTTATTCAATAACCAGTGAGATTACGTCTCAACAAGTTCTACCCCCTAAGACCCGATTAGGAAGCCAATACACTCAAGAAATTGCCTAAGCACAACAAGAGTCAGAGGATTTACCTTAGCCTCAGTTCCATCCTGCAAATCAATGTTATGTACATATGCCTTATATCACATCACTCAATCAATTCATAACATCAGATCAAATCATCGATCAATCGACCTAGTCGATTACATGTCATCTCGACCCTTTCTTGATCGACTCATCTCATTTACTCAAATTCAATGCTGAATTATGGCTCGGCGAGCACGGCCTACACGATCATCTCAAATACTCAACCCTAACGCTGAATTACGGCTCGGCGAGCACGGCCTACTAACTTTGGCGGTAATGCTTGAATTACGGCTCGGCAAAGACTTGACTTACTAATTCTTCGGCGGTAAATGCTAAATTACGGCTCGGCAAGCATGGCTTACTAATTCTTCGGTGGTAAATGCTAAATTACGACTCAGCAGACACGACTTTCTAATTTTTCGACGGCAAATGCTGAATTACGGCTCAACAGGCACAACCTAGATTAGGTGGTAACCTACGGTCCAATGGACATAACCGTACTTCGGTGATTTCTCGATCTAAACCACAATGTCATACAATTATTCACCCACGGCCAACAACATTACACTTCTCAAATAAATTTCTCAATTAACACAGTATCTTAGCCTAATTTCTTCAGGTTAAGAGTTCCCGTTAAAAACGATCGCATGTAGGTACATGGACGGCCTTAACCAAAATATAACGATTTCACTTTTTGAACATTCCACTAATTTCAACAGCCCAAAACACATTTTTGGCGTTGTAAACCAACGCCCGGTAATTTTCCACTCAATTACCAAAATTTATCAATTTAGGAATAAAATCCTAAAATCATCTTTAAGTCAATTCAGCACAATTTAACGCTCAAATAAATAAACAGATCACATCATCACGATCAGCATAAAATTTCGGTCGTCGGCTATCCCAACCTAATTTCCGAAAAATAAAGAATTAATTAAATAATTACGGAAAATATTAAATAAATGCAATAAATCCAATTTAGGCCCGTAATGCCTAATTGGAAGTTGAGACGAGCCCGAAAAATTACCGAAACTCGTTCAATAAATAATATAGCATGTCTACTTGCTAAGTACACTAATCATTTGCCTAATATGCATAGGTAAATCCCTAATTTAATTATTCTAATCTAATCTATCCACATAATTATACTTAATTAAATTTAATTAACCCCTAAGTATTATTAACCAACTAATAAGGGATTAGTGAGTAAAACTCACTTGTTAAATTGCGAAGGCCAAATCATCGTGATGACGGCGCGACAGTGGCCGAAATCCAAATTTTCGGCGGCGTCGGTGGACACTCGGAGTCGGGCCTACAAGCCTTGTAGGCCACGAAAAAAGCCGGGTTTGGGCTGAACTTGGGCCGAACTTGGGCCGACTTGCTTCGCGAGCTTGGGCTTAGAACCGGGCTTGCTGAACTGTGGGCTGAATTTTGAAAATGGGCTGAACCTTGGGCTTCGAATGGGCCCAATCCAAAACTGAAGTTGGGTTGAACAAATGTGAGCTGGGCTTACGACCCTTGCTGGGCTTGACTGAAGATGGGCTGAACAAATGCGAGCTAGGCTTGCGACACTTGCTGGGCTTGACTGAAGATGGGCTGAATTCTGCTTGGGCCGAGCTCGCGGGCTTCTTGGCCGCCGACTTGAGAATTTCGTTGGGCTAAATTCCAACGCCAAAGGTGGGTCTGCGATGGAACTAGAGGAGAATCGGTGGCCGAACGAAGAAAAACGAGTTGATTGGAGCTCTTGCGGTGGGTGGTCGGCAACCAATGGCTCCCGAGAGTCAAGGGGATCTTGTAGGTGGATGGAATGGCCAAAGGAATCGTCGAATGTAAGAAAAATGAAGAAAATCGCAAAACAGTGCAGGCGAGTAGGGGACCGACGGATTGGCAACCGGCTTCTTGCGGCGGCCGTACGGGACAGCTGGCGACTCCGTTCGGGATGAGGTCAGGCTTGATGGAAGGGTCTGGATGTCCTCTTCACGGCGATGGGTGGGTCGTTCACGATTCATCCGGAAGTCGATTTTTTACTCGGATCTTTGGCAAAAGGTCGGTGAGCCGAAACCGGCGAAGTGAAAATAAAGAAGGAAAATGGTCCGACGGCTTGCTAGTTGCTATGGTGGTTGAATGGCAGCAAGAGAGAGGGAGGAAGAAGCTTTGGACAGCAGCTTGTGGGTGAGAGAGAGAGTGAGAAAATAGAGATAAGGGAAGAGATAAAGAGAGGGTGGGCCACCATGGCCATTTTTTCCACCAAATTGTCCTCTTAAGGCTTGTCCATCAAGCCAACATCCCATGGCTGCAAATGAGCTACCAAAACACCATTTTACTACTCTTGAAATGGTCCATTTGGCTAGGCATTGGGGGCACACGAATTTCCAAATAATTGGCTTCAATTGGACTTAGTTCGTTGCTTAACTCAATCCCATATGCCCTTTAATAATTCAATCAACCCCTCATTGCTTCCATTGATATTTTTCCTCACCTATACATCTATCATGCTTTCCAATTTTGCCATCAAAAACAATCATCGGCTTTTTCTGCACAAAAATGATCCCGCGACGACTTTTTCCCAAAAAGTTTCGGATGTTAGAAAAATCTTCCGAGACTAAGTCGACACTCCTAGAATTTATTGCGACATGATAGAAACTTCAATTTCGAAATCGGACTTGAATTCACAATTAATTTCACTTGGCGCATTTTTAGCGTGACTTAGACTAGGATAACTTTCAAAAAATTTTTAGTGCAAATGACCCGTGATCAATTTTCTTCGAACCACTATGAACCCACTCAACTCATTGGCGACTCTCGGTTGTCGTGAAAAATCTCAAGGATTCAAATGCGGACACGGGGTACCAAAACAATAAGAAAATCGGTATAGTAAGTGCCTGGTCGACGAGAATTTTCTAATTTAGTGGTGTCACCCACGATTAGCCACACATCTCAATCAAACCGACCTATCTCTCGATCTCTAATCGATTTATATATCTCGTGCCGTAATGATCTTGGCGGATGAGCATAGTCGAATAGCCGATTTTTGGTCGAATTCTCAAGTCTATTTGTCTTAAAATTCTTAATGACTTCCCAAATAGTCTAGTTATCTCGAGAGTGATTTGCTCAAAAAATAGCCATATAGGCGTGTCAATGAAATGCTCAATTTATTCGGTAGAAAACAAAACGAAAATGCGGGATATCACACCGTTGGTATGAGATTATGTGGGAATTTAAACAGAAGAAAGATGGGCTATGAACTTTTAGAAAGAAGTCATATTTATATGAATTATAGTCTTCAGGCTTAATTCGAATTTAGCTATTAGATTCGCCAACTCAAGAACCCCTCTCTTTGCATCTTTAAAGTAGCTACTGTTTAGAAAAAGAAAAAAAAAAAGCCGCCTGATATTAGAGGTAAGAGAGATTCTTAGATTGGCTTTGAATGTAGACTTTGATAATCAACATCATCATATAGATTAATCTTAATTAGAGCACGTTACTGCCAAATGTCAACGTTGGACCTTCAGTAGCTAGTTTGTGGAAATTAATGTGGAGCATGGCCATGGAAAAACATGAACTTTTTTGCATTGAGATGTGGAAGAAAAATTGAAGTCTAAATTGTTACTTGATGTAAATAATCAAATAGCGGAGAGAAATTTTCTCATGGGATCCGAACTGAATCAATTTCAATGAGTGTGATTTCTTGGATGAGATACCAATAATCTCCGGTTAGTCAAGTATTGATATTTTGGAATCTTACTCAATATGGAATACTTAATGGGGGAGGTAGGGGAGCCATCCTCTTGCAATTACTTCTCAACTTATGGACCCCATTCTTAATCTATCATGTAGGTATCAATTTTAAGTTTTTGAAATCTGAAACTTATGTTACAAACATTTTGAACATGCTTAAAATCTATCGGTTTCATGAGTTTCAAGCTACCCTATACTACTTTGCTGAAAATGGATGGTAAAATGGATTTTCAATTAAGCAATCTAAAATATCTAAAAAGAAAGCTGAAAGTTTTGTTTTATTCTAAGTAATTTCACCACTACCGACCAAAAAAAAAGTAATTTCACCAATGATTTTGAGCATCTACAAAGAATATATATATATATATATATATATATATCCTTTTATGTCTGTGGGCTGGTGGGACATAGAAATTAAACTAGGATCAGTAAAAGATAAATTATACTCTCTTTTTTTTTTTAAATTTTTTGACTGGATTTGCATGGATTCAAAATCATAAATGCTAAGATTATATCTCGAATTTGTCATAAAAAAAAATCCAATCCAAGTAAACTTTCTGATACAAGTGGATTTTATAAAAGGGAAATACTTTTAATGTACAAAGTGGGTCTTCTTCATGAAAATTATGAAAAATATCCAAGACTAGCTTTTCGTACAATCAATTAAGTATTACATTCCTAAGGAATTACAAAGTGTACTGAAGCAAATTAATTTTGTGGTAAGATCTGTGCATAATATCACAAGAAGAGGAGGAGGACAGTTCGCTCCAATTCCAACCAACCGAAACCCCACGAAACTGGGAGACAACAAAATAAAATAAAAACAGAAGCCATACAGAATTTTCGAAGAAATTAAAGTTGAAACCTTTTATCTCTATTTTAATGGCAATCCTTACAACCCTCTCCTTCTCCGAACTGCCCTCCCCGAAGATCCCACCTTTCTCCACCATCTCCCGCTGCCCTGCTCTCCTCATCTCGTCCCGCATTCGCAGGAACTCGTCCAACCTCGTCGCCCGGCACCGGAGACGAGCTCGCCGGAAGAACCCGCCGGAGCAGCCGCGGCCGTCGCCGGGTAACGATATGTCCACCGCCGTCCAGATGCCGGCGGCCTCGCCGGTGGGACGAGGATCACGACCGGTTGCTGAATTCTATGGGTAAATTTCCTAGCGTCGATTTTTTGTAACCCAATGATCGTTTTCACCGATTTACCCCAATCGTGGACGCATTTGTTTTATCCTTGAGGAATTTATGGTGTTTGATTGAGCGTAGGTGGAAGATGATGCTTGAATTTCGGATGTTTGTTTGGTAACCAATTATGGGTTTTTCTTATTTGGGTTTATGTTGGTCTGAAGGACTTGTGAGTCTGCTTGACGTGACGGTGGCGATGAAGTTATTGTGGGTTTAACTGGTTAAGTGGTGATGGGTATAATTCAATTCATGCTGCGGTAGATTGGTCCTCTTGGCCAATCATCTTTGCTCGTGCTCATCTCTGATTTAAGTTGAGCTGATCTGTCACCTCTCCGGTCTAGTTGAAGTTGCACAAGTAGAGATGAAAGTGTACTTTGAGCATTGTAAAATACCGTTCGAGTGAAGTGAAACCTGCTGAAATATCGATTTTATGGGCAAATATGTGCTGCTTCTTGGTTGTGTGGAGAATGCAAACACATCATCTCAACTGCTCAATCTTTTTGAACATGAAAAATGTGTCGGCCTGTGAAGTGATGGAGTTTCACAACTTACGTTGGAAGTGGACTCTGGAAGTGGACTCCTCTGTGAAGGGTCACTGACCTGAAGTGGCTTTTTTTCCTTGTTATTCATTTTGGCAGCTGTCGAATTCTAGTCGGGAACATAATTAGCTTGTTACAATCATTTCTCAAACATTATCAATAAAAGTGTGATGCTGCTTCCCTAGTGCCACTACTGCTCTGATGCTGTTTTTTCCTTATCTGTTTCCGTCGGTAATCCAGGGGCAGGAAATGGGGATACGTTGACAGCGAACGATGACAAAGAAACAAGCACTTCCAGTAAAAATGTTCTTCGCAAGAAAAAGGCTATACAAGTTCTATAAAGTTTTTTTGGGTCGACTAGTCCCCGGACAATATTGCAGTTGCGATGATTTATCTTGTTCAAGGTGTCTTGGGCCTTTCAAGACTCGCCGTCAGTTTCTATTTGAAAGATGATATGCGTCTAGATCCTGCAGAGGTATGTCATTGTTCTTTCAGGATTCTTAACGAAAAATTAGATTTCCTTTGAGAACATTCAATTCGTATGTTCCAGCAGTGTGAAGAGAGAAAGTTGTGAGTTTCCTCTGATAGTCTATACCTCTGTGCTTTCCTTAAGACTTAGGAAGATTTTCTTGTCTGTTATGGGCTCTGTTAGTCTTGACTTGGCCAAATCATTAGCAAATATATAATTCCGGTTTATGCTTCTTAATAGCAAGGAACACCTTTTAAGCAGCTAATCAGTTTCCATTTGTTCTGATACTCATGAGGACTAATACTCTGTTTGCGGTTGACTAGACAGCTGTGATATCTGGTTTTTCTGCATTGCCATGGCTCGTAAAACCTCTATATGGGTTTATTAGGTACATTTTCTCTTTTAATCTTGTTTTAATGGACCACATTTGTTTCTCATAAGAATTGCATCTATTTTTAATTCTAGGAAAATTGTTCACAAACTGGATTGTTGTTGCAGTGACTCTGTCCCACTTTTTGGTTACCGAAGAAGATCGTACTTGGTTTTATCAGGGCTTCTCGGAGCACTTTCATGGAGTTTAATGGCCACCTTTGTTGATAGCAAATATGGTGCAGCATTTTGCATACTGCTTGGATCTCTCTGTTGCCTTCTCTGATGTTGTATGTATCCACCCTTAATTCCATACTTCCACAGATATGATGTTTTTTGGCCTCCAAAAATAACTTTCTGTGTAGATGCCTATGATTTTCTATGACGGCTGAAAATGACAAATTAGCAAAAGAAATGGTTTAATGCCAGACGTAGGACTCTGGAAACTGGTTATCTCTAGATATTGGCGGTTGAAATTCATACGATTTTATGAGAATCTAGTGATTGGTTGCAGGATGCCTTAATATTTTTTCCTTTTTCTGAGCATGAAAGGGCTACACTGCTAATCCAAGAATCTCTTTTCTTAGCTACTTGCACAAAGGGAAATTACACTGCATTGAGATTAGACAACGCATATTGCTAGCATGTACTTAACCTCTTTTTCATGCGAAACTATAGTGGAGTTGAGTTGTAATGGAATGAGCAAGTATGCTGGGCTTAAATTGAACCTGCTTGTTCGTAAAAAAGGTCATGTCTTGACCAGCTTTCTTATAGCATAATCTGTCAGATTTGTTTCCACTTTCTTGTCACTCTTACTATTTGGGTTTTCCACCTGAATGTTCACAATCGAATCTATCTTAAGGAGATACTTAGCTTTAAGTTGAATATTTGCCAGTGTTGTTTCCTCTGGATACATACAAATCATGCCAAATATTGAAGTATGCTGTAGGTTGTGGATTCCATGGTTGTGGAGAGGGCCCGTGGTGAATCACAAAGCATGGCTGGATCCCTTCAGTCCTTATGCTGGGGATCCTCAGCTTTTGGTGGAATTGTGAGCTCTTACTTTAGTGGGTCCCTTGTGGACACGTATGGAGTAAGGTACTCATTGTGAATTTTTCATTTGTTGGCAAACTAATATTGATCTTTGTTCTGGTTGCACTTCAAGCAACCTTTGCAACTTCTAAAAAACTGAATTTTCCTATGTCAATCTCATGTCCCAGGTTTGTATTTGGTCTTACAGCCCTGCTTCCTCTGATAACATCTGCAGTAGCTGTTCTTGTTAAAGAGCAGCCAGTGGTTGGTTCAGTAAGAGGACTGAAACAGAATCTTCCTCTTGCCGACGCTGGCTTTCTGGAAAAGTCAAAAGAGGATATTATAAAGCTTTGGGGTGCGGTGAAGCAACCCAATGTACTTCTCCCAACATTATTCATCTTTCTTTGGCAGGCTACACCACAATCAGATTCTGCTATGTTTTACTTCACGTAAGTTCAGAAGTGATTGGTCTTTTTGATTCCGACACTTCTTTCTAGACGAAGGAGGATTCTCATCTCCTTACATAATGGCAATTTTGATAACATTTTTGGGAATTCAGCACAAACAAACTTGGTTTCACTCCGGAGTTTCTTGGACGAGTCAAACTTGTCACTTCCGTTGCATCACTTCTTGGTGTCGGACTCTATAATGGATTTCTGAAAAAGGTTCCACTACGGAAGATCTTTGTTGTGACAACAGTATTCGGATCGGTGCTGGGAATGACACAGGCAGGTGTCATGCTTGTTTTTAGTTAAGATTAAGCTGCCCTGATTCCCAGGCTTGTTGCATCACTTGCTTTCTTTCTTTGTTAGGTTTTCCTTGTGACCGGCTTAAACCGTCAATTTGGTATAAGCGATGAATGGTTTGCAATTGGCGACTCCTTAATATTGACCGTTCTGGGCCAGGTAATTAGTTTCTAATATATTCAATTATGCTGGTGTATCTTAATCATGCACCATTTCTGCACGACCCAGTGCACTTAGCCCATAAATAATTGTGTGCTAGGTCAGTCAGACTAGAAATACAGGTGTCAACCACATATGATGTCCTTGGTGCTGGTCTATTGCTCTAAAATGGGGACTATGATATAGGCTAATTAGTATAATGTTTTATATGAAGGTCCATGGACATGAACATAAGAAATTATCATGATGCTGGTCAGAGAATTTGCAGTTTTGGGATATTCTCTTTTCAGTGAAAAATGGAATTCATTCATTAGTTTTTCAAATTTTTATTATGAAAGTTGTTGAATTATAGGGCCAAATACGTTTATTGAGATTTCTAGGGCCAATATGTAGCATTCTAACATATCTCTCAAATCCATATTATGTCATTTCGATATTGGAAGTGCCTCCAATAGAAGACTTGGGTCGTAAGATCACTTATTTGTACATATTTGTGCAGGGCAACCAGATTTTTGTGACTAAAATGTCCTAATATGGGGCACAAATACTGTTGCCTCTTGTATCTTGTGCTGCTTCTGAGCTTTGTTTCTTTGTTAGATTATTGTACAACCTTCTAGTATGAATCTTCCAATGTGAGACTTCCATGTGACAGCATCAGCTGTCATGCTACAATCGAAGGAATATGTGTTAATTTAATTGCTTTCACACCAGTGGATTATTCTCATCCTCTGGTGCTGACTGCTGACTTAACGAACTAGTGATTTATCCTACTGTGTCACTAGATAAGAGTACACACTTTAAATATGGAAAACAGGAAAAGGAATTACTATTAGGTGGAATTTTTTTTTTTTTTTTTTGGGGGGGGAGGAGGGGATGACAAGTGTATTAGTAGATAAAATGATTTCTTTCGCTAACTCTACTAAAAGGGGATCCTATTACAGGTATAGCTACTTGAATAGATGTATCAAGGGAAAAATTGGTGATCCTTTTGCGAACGGATGCTCCCATTGCACTCTTAGTCTCTGTGCTAGCGGCTAGGGAACATGTTGTTTGAGTTATTTCAGGAATAATTTTAAATTGTTGTATAAGGAAGATTGCTCAAATTAAAAGAGATTTCTCATATAACATGATTATAATGTTTACATTTTAAATTACTATTTTGTCCTTTGTTTGATAATACGTAATCAGTGTTTGTTTTCTTAGAATGCATGGGTATATTGTGGAATTTTTAGGAAAAAGTTTGAGGTTTAAGGTTCCTTTCGGGTTTGCTTTAATATATAGAGATTGGAGAGATTAATTAACCCCTTATTTTTGCATTGTAGGCTTCTTTCATGCCTGTCCTTGTCCTGGCGGCAAGACTATGTCCAGAGGGAATGGAAGCTACATTGTTTGCTACTCTCATGTCCATATCCAATGCGGGAGCGTGTTAGGTGGGCTTATTGGTGCTGGACTGACACAGCTCTTTGGTATCACCAAGGACAGGTTTGACAATTTGGCCTTTTGATAGTGCTGTGCAATCTCAGCTCGTTGTTGCCCTTGCCTCTCCTCGGCCTCCTTCCGCAGGATGATTTTGACACGTCCTTGAGCGAGGATGAAGATATTGAGATGAAGTCCAACTGAGTGGTTTGTGCCAATAAGTTTTTAGTTTGGGCACAGCCCTCTTAGATTATTCACCTTACTGTAGAATATGCAGAGAGAGAGAGAGAGAGAGAGAGAGAGAGAGAGAGGATCACAAGTATCCGCAGTCAAGGGCAAGTTGGCTGGAACTACAGCTACCACTCATTCCAATCTGTAGTTGTGAAGCCACTCTTCCTCCAAATGCAGCTGACTTTTTCAAAATCTGGGTCTAACTGTAGTAAGTGGATTGCAAGGTTCTATTAGGCCCAAACTCTCTTATATTCAACGTCTCAGCAGCAGGTGCTTGAAGTAAAATACTGGGCGAGTTCACCTCATGCAGTAAGAAAGCATGACACTTTTCACTACAGAATTGTGTGCGCTAAATTGATGCAGCTTTCAGATTTTCAACTTGCAAAATATGCCGTTCACAGTGCTTATTCTTCTATAATAGGAAAGTTTCAGATTTTGGAACAATTAGGTTCGCAATCAATTTGTTGAATTGCAGTGTGATATTCTCTCATTGCATATGCTTTGAACTGCTGAGTCCTCAAATGTATGCTTAACAGATAGAACAGGTAAAATATCAGTCATTTTTCTTAGGAATAGAGAGAACGTGGAAACCATTGGTAGCTGGGGAAATAGTGGGAACAGAAGCTTTTGGCTCCTGGAAAATCATGGTTTAGACTTCAAACAGAGCCATACTTCTCCATGAAATAACGTTGCCAGCCAAGTTGAGCTGTCCGAGAGTGGTAAAAATCTCTCTTGATTTCAGTCACATGAGATTCAGAGCCAAGAGTCAATTTGAATATAAAAGGAGGCATCGGTTTTTCCTTTTCCATTTCCAATTTTCCTAATAACCCTCGTCATTTATCACTACCTACGGTTGATTCTCTAAGGATGTAGAGAACTTCGTCGAATTTCTCGGACATATGACCATTATAATTGCTTCAAATGTCTTATGGAGTCGATGAGAAAATCTTGGATTTACCACAAACTTATTGCTTAAGCTAGTGAGGAAGTAGGAAGGAGTCTACTCAATTTGAATACTTTTTACCTTCATACAACAGCGAAAGCATAACAGTGCATAGCAGAGCTGGAGAAATTTGTTCTCTTCAGTGAGACGTAGGATCTCTGTAAACATAGGCCCAACTAATCAACAACAACATCACGAGTCAAAAATGGGATTCGATACTGGAAACTATCTACCTGGGAGCTCACCGTGAATTGCATAAACTCGCTGTCAAGCTGGAAATAGTGATCCGATGTTGTTCCCTTGAGATGGGCAATGGGAAGAACCCCGGTCCATTCTTGTCTCTATCGACTGAAGTTGCACGGACGTGTCGTATAACCTAGTGCCGAAGTTGGACCTCATGCGTATGTAATCCAAGCGAGCTACCTATTCATCATCTTCTCAACCTCAATCTGAGAAACACATGAAGGACGAGGTTGTGGTCTTAACGATCCAAGGAAACCTGAAGTCAAAAAAGAAATGGGTTGACATTTTCCCTCGAGGAGTTTAATGTCTCCTCAATCACACAATCAACGACTTTTGCAGAGCTTATAATTGCTACCAGTCGTTATGGAAAGAACTGATGGGGAGATAAAGGGAAGAATCTCACGTAAATCAAGCCCAAAAATTACTTCTATTATTACTGATTATAGAGAGGAATAACGGGAGATGGAGCAGAGAACTTGAACGTATTATCTCATGGAAAATTCCTTTGAAAACTGATGTTTGAATCTTATAAAATTTTGATCGCATTTGCTTTAATTTAAGTTTTACATGAATATAAGTATGGATATAAATGTAGTTATAGAAATATTCGCGGTCTAAAGAAGTTCATGTGGCTGTGCATCATAATTTGTCACTAATGTCAATAATAATGTTGTTGTCAAACAGCTAAAATATATTATTCAATAGATAGACTGAGGAACTTCATCCTTCGGATCATGGTGGGTAATACCAAGTTACCAACAGCCAGAAGAAGAAATGGGCCCCAATTGAGAAGTTAAAAAATTAAGAATGGGTCTTCCTAATAAAAATACATAATTAGGTCTTCATTTATTTTGCGAAGAATAAATAATTTGAAAAATATTTTTTTAAAAATGATTGTTTGTATAATTTGAAGTAATCAACAATTTATGTTTAAATATTTTCGTGGCCAATGAAAATATTTTTTATTTATATATTTTTGTAAACGATTTGAGTAATTATTTTTAAAAATGTGTTCTCTAAATTATTCTTTTTTACGAAATAAACGATATTTTCAGTTCCTGTAAAAGCCCATTTCTGCAACATATTGGGGCCTTCATTTCGTTTTTTCTTCTAAGGCACCATGCAACTGGGTTCAGTCCGCATTTAGGAACGCTGCATGAGGGTGATATGAACATGTTGTACTTTTTAAATTTCTACCGAGTTTAGTAGGAATGTCGGTTTTGCCTCCTTTCTATTTTTATTATTAATTTAGGGACATGAACACTAGACCTCGAAAAAGTGAACCTGAGCCCAATAACCCATTCTAAAAATAGTGTATTTTTGTTTTTGTTTTTTCTCCCCATGTTAAAGCCGGAGCTAACAATAATTTATGTTGATTTGTAGTCCACAAGCTCCATCTCTTGTTATACTTATATTTTCAAAAAGGATAAACGAAAAATATCTCAAATTTAATTTTAAGGAACTAGTTTATTTAACTCAATCGAATTTATCTAACTAAGAATGAAAAGAATGATATGATTCATCTAAATTAGCAAAATTTATCCACAAAGAATAAACTATATTCTAGATAATACAATTTTGGATGATTCTGCTTGATAATATGTGACAAAACCAATGTACTCTTGATGCTGGGCAAATGATTTAATCGCATTAGTAAATTTGAGCGGAAATTAGTCAGCGATACTCCGAATAAACATCAAACTAAATTGAGACTTGAATTGGTTTGATTGCAAATTGGAACAAAATGGGCACCTACAAGGTCTCTTTCTACATTTGTTGATGAGCAACAAAATTAATAATAATATATCCAAAGAACAGTCCACATATTGCCCACTTGACAAGTCCATAAATGTGCAAAGCCAAGTCCATGGTGTTCACAAACTCATGAGTCATTCTCAATAGCCTAATTTTTCAGGATACCTGTCTCCTGTGGACGATTTATTGGACAACACCACGTGGTGGGTCCTCCGACTTATCCATTGTCTTGTCCATTCTCTCCAATCCCAACTTCTACTCTGCATACCGAATTTAATTTTTTTAGGGACTGAACCGAACATGACTTCAAAAACTTCAACATTTGATCCGCTAGGGCCTCACTAAAGGCCAAACTTCCCATGATGGCATGTTCAAGCTTCCTTACATATCTCATGTGCCAATGAGCTTTTGAGGTTCCTGGTCAGGCCATAGGTTCGTGCTTTGGTTATTTGTCCTATCTGTCTTCAATTTTCTTATCTTTGTTTTGTTTATGGAAGACCTGCTCACATAAATGTTGGGTAACTATAAAACCTGTCGGACAATAAATAGTTAGGTGGTTTCATCTTATGCTTCATCATCGTCTTTCTAACCAATTATCAAGTGTTAGGAACCAAAGACAGTTCCTCGAGAGCTTGTAAAAGCACCGTATCTTTATCGGGGACAATACATTGGATCCAGTAATCACCTTTTAAATTATGGTTGAGCCTAATGAGCAGGTGATTAATGCTAGAGACACCGAGATTGGTATACTAAAATGGGTTGACTAAGTAGCGATCTGACAAATGGTGAATGGTCATTTAAACCGATGCACCCATCTAAGCATCTAATGGTGATTTGTTGTATCATTTAATAATCCAATTCAATGTGTCGGTCTTAATATCTCCAGCATTGTTCTTAGTACTTGAATAAATTTTGCTCATGAGAAAGACATGCATTCATGCACGCACATGATAGGCTTGTATAGATTGGTTTTGCATGGAGAAGACTACAGAGATACTGACCACTGCAGAAACTTTTCTTTGTTTTCCATGTATAGATCAGACCTAGACTTCCGGGAAATCTCCAAATATTTTTACGATTATTTCATGTAATATTTGTTAGAGCTATCTTAAAAGATTTCACAAACGTAAAATCCTCCAAAGCTCACATGCAATGCTCTTACTTGCCTCCAAGGCTTTATATTCGTTTTATAAAAAATAACTTCTTAAAAATGTTTTTTGACTTTTCCAATGTTGTTTTATGGAAAATAAATTAGTCAAAGAAAACATTTTCTGTTATTGAAAAAACACATTCAAAAGTGAGGAAAATGTTTTTCACTTCTCAAAAGTAGAAAACATTTTCCATAACTGTTTCCAACTCATTTTCTTTCACCAAACTAATTTTCATTTTTTTTTTATGTTATCTTTTTCTTTTTTTCTTTAAAAATTTTCATTTTTAATTTTAATTTTAATTTTTTTTTCTTTTTTTCTTTCCTTTCCTTCCTCTTCCTTGACCTTGGCCGGTTGACGGACAAAAAAGGAAAGAAAAAGAAAAAGAAAAAGGAAAAAGGAAAAAGGAAAAAAGACAATTTAAAAAAATATAATAAAAAAAATTATTAAAAGGGGTGCATGGTGGAAATTTTTCTTTACCGAATAGTGAAAAATATGGTTATTTTCTTGGAAAATGACTTCTTAAAAACATTTTCTAGAAACACCATATTTTTCATCAAATAAACGGAGCCTAAGTGTATTATGTCACAATCTCATTATAAATAACTAGTTATTAAAATATATTTTCACCATTGATAACAATTTATATATAAAAATTTTCGTGAATTATGAAAATATTTTTGGTTGATTTATTTTTATAAGTAATACAGGCGATAATATTTTCTAAATCATTTATTTTTTCTAGAACAAATGCATTCTAAGCATATTATGTCATAATCATATATGAATATACACTCCTCGTCTTTTGGCATTTCAGATTCTCTGATCTCTCCTCTCTCCTTTTCATTTCCGATTTTCGCAGTGCATTCAACTCTTTCCAGCATGGGCCCTTTAATAGAGTTCGCAACGTTTATCCAAAACAATTCCATATTCAATCATGATATATAGATATAGTACCCAAATATGTATGTAGCACATTATTTCCCACTTAGGGTTTCATGGGTCGAGGCCAAAATATCACCCTTCCAAGAAGATTTAATATGGTGGGAGTTGGAAGTTGAAATGGGTGGTTGAGTTTCAAATGATTGAGCCAATTTTCAAAACATAAAGTTCAAGCACTAGAGAATTCATTAACTTCCAAACCGGTCCACAGAATCACAAAAGTGGAATCCATAAACCGCTGTCCCAATGGGGGCCAAAGGGAAGTAGGGTTTGGCCAAGAAATCATTTAAGAAATTGGTGGACGGCCAGCTTGGAAAAGAGAACAATTGGAATACCCATTCAATGTGTTTAGGTTTAGACTGATATGGTAGCACATGGATCGGACTTAAGGTTCAAGCAAAAAGTAGTCAAAGCTAGAGAAGGTTGGTGATGATTCTCCCAATGGAAAATAGAAGTTACTAATAATATTTGTTTAAGTGACTTTTCAAATAAATGGTGCATTTATTTCGTGAAAATAAATAATTTTAAAAAAAATAAAAATAATTGTTAGTATTGTTTAAGAAATTAAAAAAAAAGTATTTTCATTGTTAAAAAAATTAGACATAAATTATCGTTAATAATGAAAATATTTTTCATTGACTAATTATTGTAAATGATACAAGTAGTCAGTCTTGGTAAAATATTTTTCAATTTTTTTCATTTTTTGCAAATTAAATGGAGTCAAAATAAAATGGAATGACAACATGTTAGACTAATCGAATTCCCCAAGATAATCAGATTCCGACTATGGGTCTATAGTTATTGATATCGCTTTGGCTTCAGAATGGAGAGGTGCTATCTATATGTTGTAGTTACCGTTACAAGTATCCAATTTGACTTAACAATAGATAAATTGTTAGTATAACCTTATTTTTTGCAATTTGTACTTTTTAGATCTTTAAAGTTTTTGAGTGATTTTAAAGTCAAGGTTCAATTGACATGGTTAATGGGACAGGCTTCAATGTCAATTGAGGCATCACTTAACGTTCGATTCCTGTTTCAACTACCCATTCTACCTAAAGTAGGATTTCCGGTCATGCTTGAGCATTCATGATGCTAAAAAATTTTCAGGTTAAGAACAATCTCTATTTCTAAATCAGTTATTATTATTTTTTTTTTCTGGGGATGATGTTCATATCCTATAGGAGGCAAAGTGGACATAGATGATAGTTGAAGACAAGCTTTCATTTTTTCTTTATGTGGGATATTCGAATCTTTCGACTCGACTAATCTTTATAGATGTATGTAAATCACATCACTCGCATGCATTGCATAAGACATCTTGCACAGGGCAACCATCATTTCTAAAATCACTATGAGTGCAGAATACGACGGTTCGAAAATAAAATTTTCCATGTCCAAATGAAATGTCAAATCACTCGATCCAATCCTTAGGATGGTTAGGGCAAGCTTCCCCTATTCAATTCGGTGCGGCTATAAATATCTAGAGCGTTCCTCATTCCCATGAACACAACACATTTTCAATCGGCAAATTGACAAATGATTGATTGCAAGCAAGAGAAGATATGGAGGAGAGGAAGAGGCAGTTAGATGAGTACAGAGGAAGATCCTTAAATGAGAGTCAAGAGTTAAAGTGGATGCATGTGGGAAGCCATGTGAAGGCTTTATTTTATGATGACAACTCCAATTTTTCTTTTCTTTTTCCTTTTGCTAATTCATTTATTAATATTTTATGTTCTTTTTTTCATTACATTAGTTCATATGATGACGGGAGAAACAGACAAGGCCCCATGTGAGAAATCATTGACCCTGTGCACGATCAGGGCGTGGAGCCAATCCTGTTGAGGGTGTGATATGATAGCTGAAGAAAAAGTATATATATTATATAGCAAATTTATTTGGATATGTTCGCATTATATGTGTATATATATACGTGCGGCTAACCAAACTCATATAGAAAAACTGTTGAGATACATGTGAATTATGTAATAAATTATTTGATCCCAGTGGCTTGGCTGAGACTGCTAAGCCAAGCGCCCTTATGGCTAGAAGCCACAAAATATCCACTCAACCCAAGTGTGCATCTATCTTAGAGGTAACGTTCTACCTTTGGTCCCTTACTTTGCACATGTTTTTGAATCAAGTCCTTAAACTTTTAATTTATCTAATTAATTTTTTCAACTTGCATGAGTTTTGTAAATAAAATCCTTCAATTCCGAATTTGGTCAGTTCGTGTTGATGTGTCTATTGGAGCTAGTAAGAGCGACCGGCCACATTTTAATTTGGTCAGTTTGAGCGCAATATTTCTATTGATAAATCTCATTACTCAAGATCCGGTTGAGATCTTCATTTTCAAATTTACACTTCCACATTTTAATTTCAAAACGTTTTGTTTGGTAATTAAGAATGAAATAAGGAATTCAAGTTTCTTGATGTGTGAAATCGCACTCTCTCCACGAATTTGACAATTTTTATTAGATTATTAGTGATTCTTTTTCTAATGACAATGGAACAATGGGAGAAAGGACTATATTATGTCGTCCTCCAACCAAGCGTTTGATTAATGGGTTATAAATGCCAACATTTTCCACATGCAAAACTTCGGCCTGTGCTTGCTTTAACCAATCAAAACTTCCTCCAATCAGGGATAAAGAAAAACATCACATTAGGATAATGTTACAATGTCAACTTGCCAATTATATAATACATACTTCCACAAGCAACTCATGAATGTAATGACATTGTAAACTTAGCTCTTGCATTACTTTACAAAATTGAACAAACTACTTATATAATAGGTCGTCCTCTTTATGAGTTTGGATCCTATCAATTAACTCTCTTTTGAGATTGTGACACGTCACCACTTATTTGCTTTTTGGGAAGATAAGGTTTTTTTTGGGAATATAAGGTCTACATATTCCTTCAGACCAAAAAAAAAAAAAAAAAGGTCTACATATTCTTATATCATGTTTTTATATTGCAACGATGAGTGAATTTATCCTCTGCTAATTAAGAAAGGTAGATATCCTTAATTTATATATTTAGTGGAGTAAATGGTCATGTTCTAATTATCAACCCGAGACAAGACTTTGCCCTACTTTAAGAAAAAGAATAATGATAAAGAAAATTGCTGGTGGAGAAGATCTGAATCCAAATTGATGGTGCAGCTTAGGCTTTTGTATGAGTTTGAGTCTCAAGAGGGACAAGGTTTGCTGTTGGAGACCACAAAGAAAGAGACATGAAATGCTCCTGTGGCCACTGGAAATGTGGGAGATCTACCGGACAAGCACAAGCACTCACATGTAGGAAAATTGCCTCTTGATGATGACAATTACTCTTTTATAAGAAAACATGGGTGTGTGTTTGTGGGGTTTCTTCAAGTTGAACACACGAAAGAACCCACGTGCTAGGGCACTTCTTGGTTTTCGTGGACCCATTTGATGGCCAATCAATAGTTTGGAGAGAAGATTGTACCTGCTTGTTTGGTCTGGAGAAATAGAGGAGGAAAGGGAGAGAGAAGGGGCGGGGGGCGCGGCGCGGGGGCGCTGTGTTCATGTTATTTTGAAGAGACGGAAAGAAAATCCAATTTCAACTTCTTTCATTGTGCATGAGGAGGTGCATGTAATGAAGTCAGAACTTTAGGTCCCATCATAAGGTATTGTCCAATTCGACCCATGTGCTCATGATTTTGTCCTAAAAAGGGCCATAGTGAAAGAAAAGGGGAGACCCAATAGCCATAGTCATCGTTGATTCTCAATTAACATTGAATTTGATTCTCTTAAGTCTCTTTTTCCCCCTTTATTGCAATTGAGTCTTTTGTTAAACTTGTAGCATCAGTTTCTTCTATTATCTACTTTTGGTAACTATGATAAATTTTTAATTTTAAAAAATTATTAAAAAGTATTATTCCGTGTTGACATGGCATGTGGTTTCCTAGACATAAAAGGTTTCAGTTTTGGGGGAAGAGAGTTCATCATAGAGTTGATCACCTTAGGCTAATGTGAGGGTTGTGACCATCCCTAGCCACTACTTTTGAGGGCCAACTGATAAGCATGCACTAGTTCTAAGTCTAATTGGCCAACTCTTATTAATTATGGAGGAGAAAGTTTTGTATACGCTCAGCGTATATGAACTCACTTCATCTTAATCATTAGATAGTCTTAGTTCCATGACGAATCTACACAATTTAACAATTGAAATGCAGTGAACTCTCGTGCATTGACTGCATGTAGAAACTTTTTGCCTTGGAGAGGCTCCTTCTCTTTCTTCTGCTCCTGACTTTGGCAGTGCTCCAAGAGCAAATTGATGAAGTTGTCGCAGACAAGTCACAGAAGGATTCAATTGCGTAAATTAATGAGTCTAAAGACCTGATACCACGTAGAAGGTTCAGATGATCAAGTTGCTCGGATAGTAACTAAGATTTCAAGCATTGAAACCGTTTTTGATTAACCTTTATTTTTAAACGAAGCACTAACCCCTAAAGGGAGAAAATCCCAGATAATCTATTTGTTTATGCATCAAACATGAGGTAGTGATTGGACCTTTTAATTAAAGTCTCATCTGTCGGGAGAATAGGGACGAAGTTGAGTCTAATCAATCTAAATCGCTCAAGTTGGGCTATATTTGCTAGCAAACAAGAGGTTGAAAGAGAATTTTAGATCCTCTCACTATTCTTACTCGAAACCCTAGAATCTAATAATATGCAAATGTCAGGTGCTATGACATGAATCCGATGATCTAATTATGAGATTCTATTGCATAACAAGGCCTTGGATTTGTAGGCCTCCCATCTACTTGAATTGAAGCCCCCTTATCAAAGAGAATTAACACGGGAAAATGAGAATTCATTTTGAGTTACATTAAACTAGAAGAGATGACGGCACGAGGGCATGTGGAGACAAGCTCAAATTTGAAAAAGAAGAGAAATATAGAGCAGGCCAGGACAAAGTTGCGGCTCTCTAGAAGGGATATGTCATTGGCTGCTTCTGTGTTTATAGTGTTCACTTGTCGAGACAAAGTCACAAAAAAAAAAAAAAAAGTACAAGGGCTCGTGGAGACTAGGTCATATACAAGTATGTTCAGATGTTCCTTGAAATGCAGATAATAATCTGAAAAGCTTAATAGGACCAGTATGAACTCAAAACGTGACCTTTCTTTTGGCTTTTATTACTTTTTCTAATGATTTTGGGTAAGGATGAAAATGGAGGGAGAAATGATTGGTTCTAATTGCTGAATGCAACCTGCAAACTGCAAGTGCTGAACCAAATAATAGGCACATTTCATGCACACCAATAGTAAAGGTGGGACCATCCTTAGATATGATAGTTTCAGCTTTTTCAATGTGAATGCATGATTCCATGAGCACCTACGTGTATTTCTGTACTACCTTCTTCAAGAGATAAAAGTAATAATTTTGTTTTTTTTTTTTTTTCGTGTACATGTTTTTGCTCTCTTGCAAGTCAATACAAAGATAACTTTGAGATCTTCACTGGAATCTCTTTAATTACTTGACTCCATTCTTTCAAAATTTGCAATTATGCAATCATAGGAGTCCTTTCTCCTTAACCTCCATCATGTGAGTCTCTTGGATAAGGTTGAGCTAAAGCATGAGGAAGTCGAGCAAAATAATTTCTCTTTCTTTCTTCCTTTTCTGAAAGTGCAAGGCAATGCATAGTCCATATGATAGATCATGACTGCGCCTGATCATTGATGAGTCTTTTTCAATTGTTGCTTACGTTGAAATCAATCTTGATGATTAGATTGTGGTGAGATCGTGCGTGGTTTTGACATTCATGGAATGATTGCGATCCATGTACTGGGGATTCAATCAAAATCTCCACTCTATAAGTGGACCGTGCACATATATCTCTTGAGCGTGGTTCTCTTCTGATAGATGCTAGGGTTACAAGGAAGGCAAAAGGCCGCAGCTTTACATGTAATTAAAATTTGGTCCATCAAGAGTCCTTTATCACCTTGAATAATAATAATAATAATAATAATAAATTATTATTATTATTATTATTATTATTATTGACAGAATACCTCTTACCATCTATTTATACATAGATGTGTGTGTGTGTGATTTGTGAATTAAGAACGATGCAATTCCAACGGCCAATAAAGAAGCATGCCTTAACAAAATTCATTGGCAATTGAAGAACTCAGCTGGAATTAAAATCCTGATATTGTAATTCGTATGTAGACTCATGTTAGGTCTACTGACCGTGCAAAGATAATTTACAGAGGCACGTGTCATAAATCACTTATTAATGGGATTTGTCTAAACTGTATATACATGTGATTCTTCTCCAAATAACGACATGAATATTTAGATAAAAATTTTATACAAGGTATCAGAGCCAAGTTTCAATTGTTTGCACTCTATGTGGTTAATAGTTCATTTCAAATGCGGATTCTGATTTGCCTTATTCCACGTTGTCAATACCACAGACTTAAGTACCAAACAGCCTTACACGGACAATAGTCATCGGTCAAATCGAATGGGTATGGAGCCCTAAGGGAACCGTCCGAGTACAAATTTGGACGGACGAAACTCAGCCAATGATGAAGAGCCGTATCCCAAGTTCAAGCACACTCTTTTTGACAAAATTGTCGAGCAAAAGATGACGTGATGGAGAACTAAAGCGATGGAGAAAGCAACCCCAAGTCGAATGTGGGTTAAGCACGCTCAGTACCCTACTCGTTAAGCAACTCAACATGGTGTGGAAATTTCAGGCATTGTGTCATCTAATTTGAGCCACCGATATATTTCCTTTTCAATGGTGTTGCCAAAAGAAAGAAAGAATTGCGTCAACAAGAAAGTGATGCCAGATGGTCCAACATGACCAAACACATGAATTTTCAATTTGTGTTAGCAAAGGTTTAATAAAGGAAGAAGGGTTTTACATGCGCAAGTCAATGGAGAGGACAAGAGAAAATGGCGAAGGGTGGGATGTGAACAAATCGGGGGTTGGGGAAATGGGTATGAAAATGCCCTTACGTGCAGAAGGACCAATCGATTCTGACTACAAATCAAAAGTCACATGAAAAACATATACCTTCTACATTGAAAAACAATCATTTGCCCAATACAAAACAAAAAGCAGGTGAAGGAGAGGGTCATCAATTATTGTAGAATCGATTCCCCTTTTAGAATTACATTCAACCGTCCGAAGTGTACAGCAACCTTGTTGCTTCTCTTTCCCCTTTGAGAAATCAGGACGTAGATATAAAGTGGTAGAAAATTTAAGTAATAAATTCATATATGCATCTGAAAAATTTAAGATTCTAAAAAAATTAGCAGTGATACCATACCACCTCAGATGATAATAGAGCAAGATATTTTGAGTTGAATCTTCCAAGTCCTATTGGCCTCCCCAATGAGATATTTTTACATATAGTACTAAGCCAAAAAAAAAACAAAAAATAGACTAAGTATAAAGGGGAGTGATCAAATATTTAAATAATAAATTACGCTTTTATTTAAAATGTTTGAGTTTTTGAAATAGTTAATAATGATCCCATAAAACCTCACAAGAGGGAAAAAAGCATTGCATTTACTCGAGGAGGGCTTGCCCATCCTTGAGTCCCTTTAGGAGCCTATCACTTAGAAAATAGTTTACGACATATGTGATAATTCAAGCTTGAGAAAGGTTATTGGCTACAGACTTTCTCATCCTTGTACTTAAGAAGAAAGAAAAATGTCACCTATGAATTGTTCTTGTCCTCACATAATGCATCCTTTGAACAACGTCGAGGTATAATAAGGGGTGGTTCAATATTGGTTGAAAAGTAAGAACCGGTATCCAATAAAAATTTTCATTAGGTCCATCGAAAATGATTTTTCGCCTAACCATTACTCTTGATAACGTGATATGCGCATAAAATCTGGCGTTATAAACAACTTAATATTTGCACGAGGGACAAAACAGAAATTAAGCTCATTAAACCCGAAGAAAGAGCAAGAAAATAGAAACATATGTCTGAGCCAGAAGCTCGAGCCATGGCTTGGTGGAGCGAAGCCAAGAAAAAAGCCAATCAACGACCGGTTCAACTGAAAGTAACCGTCAAAGGGGGCGAAAGAAAAGGTGAGAATAGAATAACTATATGGAGTTTCCAACTACCAATGCATTTGCAAAATGACAAAGGAGAGAGGAGAAGAACATGTAACCTAATGAATTTTATATTGCCTGATGAACTGTGTCGCTCTATAAAATGCTTAGAAAAGGCCACTCATGAGGCCCCCCTGACCACATTGTCTCATTTTCCACTGCCCATGTCCCTGAGAACATGGAGTAAATTATGGCTGCCTTCTCCACTAGACTTCTCTCTCTCTCTCTCCCCTCTCTCTCTCCCTGGAGTAAATTATGGCTGCCTTCTCCGCTAGACTTCTCTCTCTCTCTCTCTCTCCCTGGAGTAAATTATGGCTGCCTTCTCCGCTAGACTTCTCTCTCTCTCTCTCTCTCTCTCTCTCTCTCTCTCTCCCTGGAGTAAATTATGGCTGCCTTCTCCGCTAGACTTCTCTCTCTCTCTCTCTCTCTCTCTCTCTCTCTCTCTCTAGTAAATTATGGCTGCCTTCTCCGCTAGACTTCTCTCTCTCTCTCTCTCTCTCTCTCTCTCTCTCGCTCTCTCTCTCTCTCTCTCAATTATTGTCTAATATGTTGCAGGCAATACATAAAAAATGTTTGTGCTAAATGTTTTGAGCATCCGAATAATCTCTAATAGGTGTTCCATGTATACTGTTGCTCGATGAAAAAAAAATTAATGGAATGCAAAACATGCGGTTTGAAAAAGGTGTCAAGCGAGGAAGACAATTATGCTTATTAAAATCGGATATTACACCAATTCTCTAGTTATTTTAAGCTTTGGGGAAATTTAGAGCCTTTTGCTTTCGCCTTGGAAAGCAACAAATGTAAAAAGCATTCAATAGGAAAATGACGTGAGGACTATTAAGAACTTGTTATTGAATTAATTCGTTTTGATTTATTGCGTGACTTTTCAAATTATTATGAGATGGTTAACCGAGCAAATTATCGAATTGCTTATGATTTCACTTTGGTAAATAGTAAACACCATTGCCTGGTGAACAATTTGACATCAAAAGACCGTGCTGCTGAAATTTTGACATTGTAATTTGTAAACTACCTATAATGGTATAAATTTTCGAAGTTTGAAGACAAATTATCAAGATCAAACATTTGAATTTTGCATTGTAAAAGGAGACAGACGGTAGGTGTTAGTTAAACAAGACTTTTAATGAAAGGGTAATTGAGTCTAGGTATAAATGGTCTGGACAAGATAAATGAGTACAAAACCATCTTATTCCATATAATCTGCACAAAATACCTTGTTCATGGTTTAGGATGCGGTGTCGAAGGAGGTTAATGGGCGCAAACCACTTCATTTAATTTGAAAAAAACCCTCTTCGCTCTCTACAACAACAAATATTTCAAATAGTTGTATTCAAGATTAAGAAAGAGCACATGATTCAAACAATTGTGCCAAGAGATGAAAAATCTATGGTGATTCACATAAGATGGTGGAATTGCTAGCAGTTAAAAATCTTATCAGTTGTTATATTTTTGTTAGAATTTCAAAATCATCTTTTGATTATTTTTAACAAGAGAATTATATTTACATCCTTAGAGGATTTTGATGATTGATTTGCTAATATGATTTTAACGATGTTAAATTTTTCTAACCCAAAAACTCCCTCCCCTCCAGGTGACAACGATCACCACCACCTCGAGGTGGCGCCCGCCTCTTTGATGATTGTTGGTGATGGGGCGCTTATTTGGCATCATGTGAGAAATTTGAGCAAATCAAAGCCTTAACGCCAATCAAATTAAACAAGTATATGACTATGAATTGTTTATAAAAGAATAACGGCCATTTTGAGTAGGGAAAAAAGGTAGAAGGGCAATTTTAAATTGTAAGTATAGAAATTGAGAGTGACTTTATCCCTATTTTACACTGCCCTAGACCAACTTCTTCAATTTACCTCTACGTATATGCTATAAAAATGTTATGAACCAAAAGAAAAAAAAATGCTATAAAAATGTTCTCCTCTTCAAGAGATTCAGAGCTTCGCACCACTTTCAATACACCAAAAACTATCTCATGTGATGAGGCACCAACCCTAATGGGTCAGTGAAAAATGAAACAAAAAAGAAATTGTAAAGAAATCATTCATTGCTCTCCCCCATGCCCACTCTCCCTCTCTCTCTCTCTCTCTCTCATTTGCATAAGTCAAGCCCAACTATAAAAGGCATCCTCAATTTACGGCAGAGTCTCTCAAATTGATCACTTCCTAGCTCCTGACTCTTGAGAGGCTCTGGCAAAAAAAAGTCCTCAAACCACCCAAACACAAACCCTACAAAAAAAGAAGACCCGGAAGGTGAAGAGAGAGAGAGAGGAACGAGAACAGAGTATGGAGATTGAAATGGTGAAGTGCGAGTGTTGTGGGCTGAAGGAGGACTGCACACAAGACTACATATCCCAAGTGAAGTCCAAATTTGAAGGTAAATGGCTCTGTGGGTTGTGCTCGGAGGCCGTGCGGGACGAAGTAAACAGAGCCAACAGCAACAACAAGAAGCCATTCGGGGTTGAAGAAGCCGTGGGAGCTCACATGTCCTTCTGCAGAAAGTACAAGTCCAGCCCTGCATTCAGGGTCGCTGATGGGATGAGGCAGATGCTGAGGAGGAGGTCTGGCGATCTGTCGTCTTCATCTTCTTCTTCTTCTTCGTTGTCTTCCTCTTCTTCTTCGTCTTCTAAGAAGTACTCAAGATCAACCAGCACCTCACAAATTTGGTGATGAATCACCATACTCACTGTACTGATTGAGGGTAACAGAAAGCAGAGAAAAACCTAGCTATTCCTGATCTTGGTTTGGCTTTCTTGAAAACCCAACCAAAAAGGGATTAAAAAAAAAAATGGAGAAAGTTATCATATTTTGTCTTGTACAGGGATGTTGAATTCAGTGGAGGCTTCTTCTGAGCCCTGGAAATTTGGCTGCTTCTGTACCCAAGTGTTCCTGGGATGTGATTGTTTCTAGTTCTATCTCTCATTTTCTTTTTCTTTTTTTTTTTTCCAAATAATTTCCAAAACCCTCTTTTCTTTTTCTAATTTTTTTTCCAAATTCTCTAGCTCAATATTTTCTTCAGATTTTCCACTGACATTTTAGTCCGCATCATACCAAAAAAGATTTGCGATCATTGGCACTGATGATGCATAACGGAGTTAGTAAAGCAAGAAATCATTCTATATCTCCTCTATTTCTTGACATTTCTTTCTATGACTTGGTAAGAATTCACTATTTGCGTTTTCTTCTATGGCAAGGTTGAGAATATCTAGGGTAAATCTAGGAGCTTACAATAATATAAGTCAAATGTCGTTTCACTAAAGGAAGGACTGATTCAACATCATGACATGGGCTTCAATTATTAAAGCTGAAAATATTTATTTTTCCCCCACTAGGTTATTATGTTATATGTTGCAATAATTCGTTTTGTCTTTAGCACGAGTTTTAACCATCAGGGGTCCTGGTTTCAATCATGGATCTCACCTATCGAGAAAGACCATCATATGCTGCACATGCTAAATCCATTATTGGTAGACCGAAACTCAATAATTTCGACAGGAAAATAATATTTTATCCTACCAAGTCAAAGAATGTGAACTATAACATTGTGCCAATTACAATTGAGTCATGGCGCAATGACCCTCCCTAGAAAAATCCTGGTGAAAAATCATTCTACTCCTAAGGGGGTTAAATCCAGTAAATAATATATTTTTTATTTTACTAAATAATAATATAAATTTATTAAATCAATTTGAGATAATAATTTCTTAATTCTCACCGTGATAAGTGGACCCATCAAGATTCTGTAGAACACGGGATCTCGTTTTAGTTGGAATCCATATATAAAAATAATGTGATGAAGTTAGTCTACCTATTCACAATTTACAATTATGCAAGAGTGCTTAATTGGAGATGCAAATAACATTAATAGGGAGATAATCAATTCACTATTGAAGTTCGAATTGTAATTTATGTGTTGATTTTGACCTTTGTCATTTGTTACATTCAAGCCTTTATATATTCTTCCTTCAAGGTAGATTATCATCATGCATGCAAGAAACGAGATATGAAATAACACTTGCACGCGCAATAACACATCAAGCTTTAACACGTTCTAGCCAATATAAACTCAAGAACCCTGAAAGCCTGGCCCTAATTTGTCGGTAAATTTATTTCTAATGTCATGTCCGATCATCTCTAGATGTGTCTATGAACTTCGGCGCCGGTTCAATGAATCCTTTGGGGCGGTCAACCTCGAAAGAAAATCACGGGGCGATGAGTTGAAACTTCCAATTGTTTCAATACAATGGATTCCTCGCTATTTATGTATGTAGACTTTCAATCCCATCCGAAAAGCCAACGTGGAGTACGACGTCAGTAGACAAAATTATTAGGATGTGGTTCCCCATGTGATATAGTTTTGAGATCCTCTTGTTCATGAGGGGTCAATTCAGACAAGGCAGAAACCGGTGAGACAGCAACATTTGTGTGGGCAGGACATGATTCGATTGCGTGGCCATTTGGCCACTGCTGTGTCCGGCTTTGCACCGTTCGATAAAGCCGCGGCATCTCGAATTGGATTCCTATTTTGAGTTTGAGACTGAAACGCAATCACCATAAAAGGGGGAATTTCCTCTCTTCGGGGGACTCGTGTCTGTCCGAATTTTCAGTTCTTGTTTGCTTTTTTGCCTCCACATGGCTACGGGGCGGCCAAGGGCAAGGTTACCAACTGATGGCGATGATCCTTCATATATATGACTACAAGAACTTCGTGTCACGATGTTGGGGCGTTGCTCATTGACAGGATGGCACGAACATTCCACTTTCTGATGAAAAGTAGGGATGATCCGTTTTAGAGTGAGTGGTTCTCTCCCTGGAATCAAACAATCCCTACTAAGGACTGACTCTAAAAAAATTGAAATCAAGAACTGCTTGCTGATTCCATAAACTCACTTGGGAACCTGATCTCTGATCCAATCCAGTTCTTCAATGGGTACATGGAACTGATCGAAATGTCCTCACTTCGAAAGAGACATGAGACTTGAGAGTGAACAAGGTTGGAGGTAAGAAACAGCCAAGAAAAAGAATGACAGAGAGAGCAATGAGGCCAGAGGTGATATAGAGCAAGAGTGAAAAGGGATCAACAAGGTCAGAGCCCATTTGAGAGTGAGAATGAGAGAGGAAGGTAAGATTGCGAGATGAGTGAGGCGACAAATGGAGAGAAAACAAAGAGGAAACTAAGATTTTGATTTGAAAAGTTTAAAAATATATATTTAAAAAATTGTATATATATGTACCAGTCTAGTTTGAACAAGCGGCTCCACATCTTGAACTGGGAATCGGACTAGTACTCATAAGTTCTAGTTAATTGGAACTGGGAACTAGATCGGTTCCCATAGGAACCGTCAATTTTGGGTCGGTCCGATCACATTTCGAGCAATTTCCAATTTTTTTGCACAGCCCTAGTGAGCGGGCGGGAGTGGGGAGGCCACTTCGATGGGGGTCACGGAGGCAGCACGCATAAGCCGCTAGAGGGCTTTTATAGTTTAAGCCAATATTTTATTGGTAGTTTAGGCCTAAACCCATTAATAATTACTAGATATAGATAATCTCTTTTTCTTGTAATTGAATGATGTAATAGAGAAGTGCGAGATGCTAATTATAATGAAATCATTTACTAGATATATCCCTAGTTAAGGGTGAACCGGGATAAAAATCTTGTGTCTCAATTCCTTTTTCACTTTTATTCTGTATTTTCTTGTGATCGTATGCCGGATCTTGACATACAAAACACAAGTTGTGAGGAGAGTCCTGAATGGCTCGATCCTTATTTAAATAGATGGGTCGTCATTCTTATAGGAGTGCCCTTGAGGAGATCGAGTCCTACATGACGCTCGAGCTTTGTGGTACCTCTATTTCTTAAGGTCAGTATCCGCGGAAATAATCTTGAACTACATTAATCGTATTTCGAATTTTCAGTGACATGCGCGATGTCAATGCTTTGTCAATGCCTGTGCTTTCTACATTAACTTACAAATATCATGTAATTCTTTTTCTTGAATTGAGTACTTAATGAAATTCGAACATACCTTTATTAGTATTCTATTACTTTCTATATTGTCTAAAAATATGCAAGCGAGAAAATACACATATAGAAAGCAATTCATATATATTAAAGGAAAAAAAACTACTTTTTGAAGCACGAAAATAATTTTTAAAAAGAAGTAGATGTATTTATTCGGGTGAATATATCCCAAACTCAAAAGCACAAAAATAATTTTTAAAGCATGAGTCTTCCACTAACTATTTGAATTTAATTATATAGGATAATTCCAAAACAAATTTTAATCTTTTATGAAGCACTGGTTTGTGTTTGAGTTTCATATATCAGTCAGAAAATAATTCGCGCCTGAGATTTAGTTAACATTATCTTTTTATTTGCGAAATAGTCATCTCTTTTTTCCTGCAAAATACCTCTGCTGCAATTCTAAATTCCTTTTCAACTCAATAAAGCAACCAAAATCATACCTTGGCTTAGCTTGGTTGCCGCTGCCGCCGCTGATTGCTTTCACTACCTTTCTCATTGCTCACCAGAGACCACGGCCGCAACGATCAATAGGATGCCTTCCTCTATTCATTTTAAAATTGAAGGGATAAATGTACTACATATCCAATTTTACAATTTTGTAACCATCATACATGGGTTGGCCCCATAAATTGACCCACTCAGACATCAAGAGTTGGGGGTCCCGTATACTACATAGGAAAGAAAAACTTTTTATTTTTTGGGTGAAAGTATGAACGAGATAGAGTTTAAACATACAAGATATTTAAAAAGACATATGAGAAAATGGATATGCAAAAACACTTTAGACGGTTGTTATAGTTTTTAGGGAGCTATTGTAGGTTTTTAGCGATGCAATGACTGCTTCAAGCACCAACAAATTTCAATCACACAATCAATCGTTCCATTTCTATACATTATGTTCGTTGAATTGGCGAACAAGAAGGGTGATCGCCTCTTCAACAAAACAATATGGGTTATGAAGGCAAAATTTTTCATATATTACAGAGACATTCTGCTTGCTTTTTAGTGTCTATCATCTTTAAATGAAGGTTATATTAGAGGGATTCAAGACTCTCATTGTTCCATATTAAAAAAAAAAAAAAAAAAAAAAATTGCACTAGGTGAGGAGGTCCAAATGATAGACATATCGGCGATGATGAGGAATTGGTCTCGAAATATCTATGTTGAATCTTTTGGTTGATTTGATAAGATAAACTTTTCCCTATGGATAGAGATGACACCCTCATTGAATAGTGCCTCGAAATTTTTATAGTCTCTAGTTGGTAAGAAGAGGAATACTTCAGTATTTTTCACTAGCTCTTCGTTTTCATCTATTAAAATTCAATGGAGATGTAACTTGTGACAAATCACTTTTAATACATTAAAAGAATTGATAAAGATAATGTTGACATTACAATATAGTGGAAGAGGAGAGGGCTGCAACTTTCCGATGCTTTCCATCATGGTTTGTGACATGGTGACTCCATCCACGTCTATGTCACCATCAAAATCCATGTTTAATGCTGGACAAGAGATCATGGAATACAATGGGTCAAGTTTGTAAATTTAGAAATGAAAGTGGTGAGGCATGATTGGTTTTTACAAAATTTGACTCCAGCCGAACGTACTCAACATAAAGGAGAGGACAACAACTATTATATCATCCACATCATGGAGAAGGAACCAGCGTCGAACACTCCAAATCTGTTAGACATTCTCTTGGGTATGATTTGTGACTAATCATTATTAATGCATTTATATGTGTAACCATTTCTTCCAATTTATTTGGAAATTTACTTGTACTTCATCATGTGTGTGTATATAGGTTGGAAAATGAAATATTTCACTAAGGGTGTGTTTGTTTTGCGAAAAACAATTTATGGGAAAATGTTTTCCTCATTTTCCAGTATTTGGTTCATTTAGAAAAATGAGTCAACAGAAAATATTTTCCTAGTCGACGAAAAATGTTTTCCTTTCAAAACTTAAATTCAGAAAAATGATTTCCCCTTTGAAAAAATCGAAAAACGTTTTCCAAAATGTTTTAAGATCCTTGTTTAATGAAAATTTATTATTAAAAAGAATTTCTAATTAAAAAATTTGAATTTGTTATTATTATATCTTTTCTTTTCTTTCTTCTTTCTTTTTTTCTTTTCTTGTTTTCTCTTTTCTTTCTTTGCCTGTGAATGTAAACCCTAACTCCTCCTCCCCTCTCTCCTTCTCCTTCGCCCCCTTCCTTTCGTCACCACCGCCTCCTCCAACCCTAGCCCCTCCTGCGCTCCCGTTGGCTTCGCTCCCTCCTCTTCCTCTTCCTCTTCGTCGGCGTCTTCTACACCTTCAATCATTTTTTAAATGCAATCAAAATATCAGAAAATATTTTAAGTCACGTATCACCAAACAAAATAAAAACTAACCGTTTTCCTAGAAAATGGTTTCTCGGAAAACATTTTCCAAAAACATTACGTTTTCCATAAAACAAACACACCCTAAGAAAAATGATAGGGATCGATAAATGGGAGTTGACCTATCTTAAGTATGGGCTACCCGGACATTTAAGAAGGACAATAACAGATCTCTGCATTTCAAAATAAGAGCATGTGATTCCCAAGTGAACTGATTTGAACTTCCCAAGGCATTAACTAGATTTTTTTGTATTAATTCCCTCAAGTAACTTTTGTATTATTTGTAATATCAGAAACATTAGTTTAATTTTGTTTAAAAAAATTAATTAAAAAGAATGTAATCTAATTTTTCTAAAAAAACATTTTTTTTTATACTATATGTCCTCAAAATATCGTAAAAATCTCATTTTATCATTTGTCATTGCTCAAGTTGGACGAAGATGACAAAAATCTTATACTATATGTCCTCAAAATATCGTAAAAATCTCATTTTATCATTTGTCATTGCTCAAGTTGGACGAAGATGACAAAAATCACCAAATAATTAATTTATAAAGTTTTAGAATTATTTTATTTTTGTAAAAAGTTTTAGGTTCTTGGTTCCGGCCCACTTGTAAATAATTATAATAAGTAATAACTAATCGAAAATCAGTGCCATATACTGCTTTAAACTTCTTTTTATTATAGTTGGGAATTATGTACCTGAAAAAAAAAAAAAAAAAAAGCGATTTTAAGCAAGAGTTCTTATATTTCGATTTTAGGGAATTGTGTAAAAAAAAAAAGGAAAGAGATCTAAAAGATCTTTTTCCTAAAATTCCTGCTTGGCCCATTTAATTTATATAATACCTACCCCCAATAACTATTTTCTATTACTATTTTATTCTTAAACCCTAAAGTGGAACTCGGGTCGGTCCGAGATTTTCCCCGGATCCGACCCGCACGGACTCATCAACCCGACCATTAAGGCTCGCAGATGACCGTTAGAATTCAAATTTCAAAACCCCTTCATGAAATCTGACACGCTCCGAAAAACACACGACACACCCAGAGAGAGAATCAAACAATCAACAGGCACCGATCCAACGCAGCCATGAAAGCGCTTCTCTCAGATTCTTCGTCGTCATCGTCGTGGTCTTCGTCGGTCACTCCGAAATCAGGGACCACCACCGCCAACACGTCCTCCACGCCGATCCGGGATGACCGAGACGCCAAGGCCGGGGACAGCTGCTACTTCCCCGGATGCCGGAAGGACGCCAACTGCGACTGCGAGATGTGCTTGGCCAGCATCAGCGCGACCCTCGATCTCTTGCCCGCCAGCGTCCAGAAGAGCTCCTTCACTAAGCTCTCCCCTTCGTCGCAGGCCGCAGCGCGGCGTCGTGCCCCAGTGTCCTTCGACTCGGCCGTTCTGTCCACCCCGGGGTCGAGTGTCTCGAAGACGGTGGACAGTCTGCCAAGCTCGAAATCAGCTGATGCGTTGCGTGAGGGGAAGGAGATGGGGAAGAAGAAGAAGAAGGTGAAGCCGGAATCGGGGTCGCGGCGGGAGAATAGGTTTCTGTGGTGGGCTCTGTGTTTCATGATGATATTCATGGCAGATTTGGGGCTTCGGTGGGTGGTCTCGGCTGCCGTAAGGCCCGAGCTATCGAGTGATGCGGTGAGGCAGATTGGTGTGGAGTCTCGGGGAGTAAGTGATTTGATTTGGAAGATCAGGTTTTTGCAGGGAGAGTTGAGGGGTTTGGTTGAAGGGAGGGTTTTAAATTGCAGTGACCAGAATTCTGCGTGGAAGATCAGTCAGGTTTGAACAAAGTTCAATTTTTTTTTTCTTTTACAAACCCATTTCTATGCAACTGAGGTTCTCTGCTCCTTAAAAATTGACTCTCATTCAAGTAGTGATGAAGCACCGTATTGCAGGGTGGTCTGCTATTGAATTCTAGGTGCACACTGTACAAATCGATGGTGGAAGAGGTGAGCATATGGGGATGGCCTTTGCAGACCGCTGGGCTTCTCACGACCGGCGCATCTTCGAGATCATTCACGGTCATCAGAGGCAGAGTCACAGAGGTGAATTTCAGCACCATTTTCTTTTTGTCTATCGTCACATAAAATAACAGCTAATGACAATCCGAAATGGCTATAGTTGCAACAAAATCTGTTGAGAATATTGTTGTTTTGTTAGCATGATAAGGTTGTATCTTTTGAGGTTACTTGGCCTTACGTAAGTAATTGAGGGTCAGAAATCTGTATGACCTTCAAAATGTGTACGGGCCATTACATGTTTCGTGCAATTGCTAGAAGCATTGCTTGCAGTTTAATTTTCATCTTGCTGTAGCAACTAACTGAACTGCAATCTTTCAAAGGGCCTATTTCTTTTCACTGCATGCCTTACTGATGAGCTGAAAACTTGAGAAAGATTTTGCATTTCAGCTTCATTTTCCATTCTGTCCGTGTCGTACCATCCGCTCATGAGTATATTATCCCTTCTTCTGTTTAATAGTGGAGCAACGGAAACATGGGCTATATCATCCGAAAGGGAACTAGTTCTTGGGCGCACGGAAAATGGTCTGCGTCTGTTGTGCAGCTTGATCCTGGTACTTTGATTCTGGAGTACAAAAGGAGCTCGACATTGGATGAGTCGGGATTTCTAATGAAAGCACTGGAGTTCTTGAAGTACCAGATGACGGTAGTAATTGGACGAATGAATCGACGGCTTTGGTATTTACCTGCTTTCGAGGACCATCCTGGGCAGATCAGAGCAAAAGTCCCAACTTGAGGAGCTTGTGTGCGGCAGAATGCTTCGGTTCTAGAGTCTCATCCCTTATGAGAAACTCTTTTGGTTTTTCTGCGCAGCATTCACATGGTGAAATTAATAGCTCTTGATTTTGACTATTCTTTTGTTTTCTAGCCTGTGCTTTGAACAGCATAAGTCCGAACAAGTTTTAGATAACGACTGTACTTATGCGACACAGCAATTGTAAAGTTTTAGTAGCTTTGAAGAGCTAAGTTCTGATTGCCATGTTACCAGACAGAATTATAGCTGATGCAGTCGACTGTCAGTTTCAGAAATGCCCAGGATGCACAACTTCTACATTAATAAACATCCACAGAAATCAAAGTTCGCTAAATATGCAATTGCCGACGTTTCCGCTTTAAAGATATCTAATGATATCCGGTAGGTGGTCAAGCTCGAGTGGCATTCGTACCAAACGTGAAGCCTAGTAGGCAGGGACACGGCATATATGCAGACTCTTTTTGCACCTCAGAGTTTTGGAATTACAGAACAGCATTCTACATGAAGGTTTTCTTTACAGACAAACAACTACAGTAGAATTTAGGATTTCGATTTAATATTGGAAGGAAAAGGTAGCAAAGTACAATCACCAATAGTCTCTACAAGAGCAAATGCCATCTTTAAAATGGTGAAACCTAGTCCTATCTCTCACAATGATTTCTCTTCTGTATTCCTTCGAGATTAGTTTCATAAAAGTATGACAGTCCTCACATATCCTGAGGTTCTTTATTATGCGGATGCATGATCCTGTTCTTTCGGTCAACAAGCCATAGCAAACTGCCAACTTCTCACTATGCCAAACTACCACTTCACTCTTATCTTCATCCTCTACGTCAACCAAAACACAATGGGCACTAGGAGCATAGCCGACAAGCTTCAACTCTCTAACCACCTCATCTAATTTCACATAGATTTGATCTGCTTGATTGTGATCCCGATCAGCCATAGCAAACTGGTGTACCTCATTGTTTAATTCAATCCTACTCCATCCCCTCGCCTTAAATACGCCCCTCTGTCTCATTAATTGCCTCAACTCACCGACATCTTGCCATCTTCTGTGTTTTGCATAGATATTCGATAAGACTACGTGAGCTCCATCATGATCTGGCTCCAGCTTGAGGAGCTGCTTGGCGGCAAATTCTCCTAGTTCGTCCTCACCGTGAACCCGACAAGCGGCCATCAAGGAACCCCATATGACAACATTAGGAGCCAGAGGCATCGTCTCTATAACCTCCAGAGCTTCCCTCAATAGACCAGCACGCCCAAAGAGGTCTACCATACAACCATAATGCTCATGTTTTGGTTTGAGATTGTGTTCACTAACCATGGATGAGAAGATTTCCCGGCCCTTCTCGACCAACCCAGCATGGCTGCAAGCATAAAGCACACCAATAAATGTTATCTCATTAGGCTTGACATTTTCTTCTTTCATTTGATAAAAGAACCTCAAGACATTATTCGCATCCCCATGCATCGCAAAAGAATTGATCATAGTGGTCCAAGAGATCACATTTTTGCTAGAAGTTTTCTCAAAAACTTTTGCGCTCTCTCAAGCTACCACATTTGGCATACATATCGATAAGGGCATTCTTGACAGGCAGAGCTTCTCCAAATCCATTTTCATCAACGTACTTATGCATCCATCTGCCTTGATCTAATGCACCAAGATGAGCACATGCGGATAGAGCACTAAGGATTGTGACCTGATCAGGTTTTATTCCCCACATCTGCATCTTCTTAAACAAAGTGAGAGCTTCCTGAGGTTGATCACTCTCAGCATAGCCAGAGATCATTGCACTCCAACAGACCAAGTCTTTTCATCCAGCTGGTCAAAAATGAGCCGTGCATTCTCAATTTTTCCAAATTTGGAATACCACGATATCATGGCAGTTGAAACAACTAAATTCTTGGGAGACATGCTGTCAAAAAGCTCTTGAGCCAAATCCATGCAACCAGAACTTGCATACATGCTGATGAGGGCACTCCATATATGGGGATCCAGTATGACATTATTCTCAGTGATGTAATCATGGATCTTCTTTCCATAGCTTAAATTACCGGCCCGACCACAAGCTGAAAGTATGCTAGAAAGAATCATCTTGTCTGGTTCCACGTTAGACCTCCGCATTTCTTCAAATAGAGACATAGCTTCATCAAAGAGCCCATTCTGACAGAATCTGCCATGTCAAAAGATAATTCGGATGAAATAAAATGGCAGGGCAAGTGCAATCTACAGCATGATGCATTTAAGAGACTACTGCATTTCGGCTTCTCAACTGTTAAAGGAATGTGTTACGAAAATGATTGCTCACAATCAGCGAAAATCGCCTTCAATTACTGCATGCCATAATCACAAACGGACACAGAATCAGGTGCACCTGTACATGAAACAGCAAGAAAATCACCATACCCATCAATCATAATGCTCCAAGAAACCACATCTCGCTGCGACATTTTATCGAACAGCAAACGCGCATCCACAATCCGCCCACCCGCGGCATACATACGGACCAAAGCGGTCTGCACAAAAGGATCACCGCCGTACCCCAACTTAACGACCAACCCATGAATCTCCGACCCTTCAACTAATCCCACCTCTTTCGAGCCCGCCTTGAGCAGGGGAGGGAAGCTGAACCTATCCAAAACAACACCCTCCCTCCACATTTCGTCAAACACAACGAGGGCATCCCCGGGCCGGTCGCCGCGGGACAGCTCCCGCAGGAACGTGTTGAGGACTCGTGTTTTCGAGGACTCGGGGACGTGGCGGAAGACGGAGAGGGCATAACCGAGGCTCGGGGAGGAGAGGAGGAGGTGGACGATGAGGGGGGCGGCGGAGGGGTGGCTGAGGCTGGTGCGGCGGAGGATTTGGGCGTGGACTTGTTTGAGCTGTGCCGGGGTGGTGGCGGTGGTTAGGGCCGTGTGGAGTGTGGTGGTTGTGGCGGTTGTGGCGGTTGCGGCGGCGGAGGAGGGAGGAGGGAAGGATGCGGCGGGATGGAGCAGCGCTTGCATGGCGTGCGAACTGTAGCGTGGCGTGATGATGCAAATGGATCCCGGACCATGTGTTAGATCGAAACTGGACGGTCGAGTTCGACGGGACACATGAAATCCACGCACGAAGATTCAGATTTAATCTAGTACATTTATGGAATGATTTTGCGGATGCTCAGCGAGGGATAAGTAGTTAGTGACCTCCTTTGCTTTTGCTAAATGAAGTTCCCACGGATAACTGGCCTCTAAATTTTTGTTAGATGTGCAATATGATTCCCAACTTTTAATTTGTTTAATGTGGTTTATAAACTTTATTTCAATTTACAACGTAGTTCCCAAAGTGATCCCTAAACATTTTATAAATGTTCAATTTGTCTCTAAATTATATGAAAATATCCAATGTCATCCTTCTATTAATTTAAATTTAAGAACAACATTGGATATTTTCATATAATCAAGGATTGAATATGTATCAAAAGTTTAAGAAACACACTGAATAAATTAAAAGCAGAAACTATATTGCACATTAAGTTTAAAGTTAACAATCATATTAAACAAATTCACATAGACCGCCCGTGACCTATAAAACTTCTCACAATTCGCAAGGGGCCCTCACCCTTGCCACCGGGTCCTTAAACTATCTCGATTTATGAAACTTGATCCTTCCTTTAGCTGCAATTATAGTGCCATCGAAATGCCAAGATGGCAACACTGTTCATTTTAATAACTTGGCACCTCTTAGTGTCAAAATGCTTATATAGACTTTTATAATTAAGAAAAGAAAGAGTGAAATATATTAAGACTTTATTTATTTCACGAAAAATGTATAATTTGAAAAATGTTCTCTTAAAAGAATTGCTTTTATCACTAGAAATAATGAATCAATTAAAAATGTTTTCATTATCGAAAATATTTAATAAATTTATGTTTAAATATTTTCATGGGCAATAAAAATATATTATATTTATTGATTCTCGTAAGCGATGTGAGTGATATAAACGATTACTTTTAAGGAAAGTATTTTTTTCAATTATTTATCTTCTACCAAATAAAAAACCTATGAAAACAATAGTGCCAAGTCAAGAAAAACAAAGATTAAAGAAGAAAGGGTATAAGAAGAGAGAAAGGGCGCGCATTTGAAAATTTAAATGTAAATCAATTTCTATTCCATGACGAGTTTAAGCAAAAAACGCGTTTGATAACGATTAAAATTTCTATTTTAGAATAAAAATTTATTTAGTAAAAGAATAAAATTTCTATTTCTAGGAACGACGACGACTAGCGTCTTATGGCCGGAGTCCAACATGTAACAACCTACGGCGAGCGGCGGAGTCCGGAGTTTGACATCTAGCGTCCAACGTCCGGCGTCGGCGATCAGCTACTAGCATCTAGCATCCGACAACCGACGTCCGACTAGCCGGCAACCGACGTCCAACATCTAGAGTCTGCCGTTCGATGTCCAAAGTCCGATAGCCGGCGGCCAACGGCCGAAGTTTAGCGAGCAGTGGCGGGCGGCCAACATCCAATGGCCGGTGGCAAGCGATGGGCAGTCGGCAGCAAACATCCAGTGGTCGACGATGGGCCTCCAGCATCCAACGGTTGGCAATGAGCGACCAACGATCGACGAGCATCCGATGACCAACAGTCGATGACGGGCAACCAGAGTCCAGTGGCCGGCAATCGGTGGCTGGTGGGTGGTCGCGAGTGTGGGCGAGTGGCGGGCATCCGGCGTCCCACGAGCGGCCGGTGAGCGATAGGCGGTGACAAGAGTAAACAAAAAAAAAATTTAATTTCTTATTTCTGTTTTGAAATAGAAAAACTAAAAATTTTAACTCTTATTTCTATTCCAAATCTATATCCGGAATAGAAATCTGTTTGAAATAGAAAAATTAAATTATGCTACTGAAAAGCAGATTTCTGTTTTAAACCCGTTCCGGAGAATGAAAAACAGGAGTAAATCGAGACATAGAAATGTTGTTATGCACGCCCAAAGTGACCGGACTGTTCACTCATGGCAATAGTGGGCCATGCTCCCGTGACAAGAAGAGAGAGAGGCGAGGCCATGACATTGCCTCCATTGCGCCTGGCCTTCATCGGAAACAAGGGTTACGGTGGCTATCGGCTCGTGCCGGTCAGGGCACGCAGCGGCCTAGCTAGCCTTGGCCTGTGCTTAACACGACCTGTTCAATCAACAGGCCGTGTTGAGCCGGCTGCTATACTCTTTTTCCTATAACAACCAATCCATCTCCATTGATCATGGACAATCTCGATCGTCCCCGTCAATCGTCCGGGGAGAGTGCGCCATTCCCCTAGTGAACCCATCGCCGAACGAACGAGCACGAGCAGGCCAATCAGGAGCACCAAGTCGATGACAATGAGGACACTACCACCTAACAATTGGGAGAGAGAGGGCTCTTCGGGTGCCGACTAGGCAAACCGCAAGCTCGTTCCATGACGACGAGGTGGCAAATTAAAGAGAGCTTGTGAGTCATGTTCTTTTCCCTTAGCAACCCTTTAATTTCACATGAGAATCGAGGTTCATCGAGTAAGCAATGACCGCGCTGCAACCATAATTTGAGAGCATCCGTGAACATCTTCACAAGTTATATGAGAAGATTAAACGAAGAAACAAGGATCTGCATTGGTGCATCTTCGGGCTCTGACCATCATCAGAACCGAAAGGGTTGCCTTCTTAAAGTTTCAGCCGACACCCTCGTTTGTTGGCCAGCGAAGGCTGCTAGTGCCTCTACGCCCTCACCTGGTCTAGGCGAGGGTCACGGCCCTTGCCTGATCAGGGGAGGGCCCAATGCCCTGCCTATGGCCAGCAAGGGGTGGAGTTCTTTGCCCAAACCTTGCTTGTAGCCCTTGAGGGTTGGTTGGCAACCTCATTAGCCCATGGTTGGGGGAAAATAGAAAGGAAAGAAAAGAAAAAAAAAAAAAAAGTGATAAGAATCAGAAAAGTTTAAAATAGGTAAATATTATTAAAAATATCCACATCATCGGTGTTGGTTATGTAACGTTGGATAACCAATGTTCATATTAATATTTTTTTTTTTAAATTGACCGAATGGATTAAATTGGTACTAATGTAAAATATTTTAAGATTATATTGAAATTAAAAGGTTTAAAACTGAATTGATATAAATATAATTGATTTGAGACTTTTTGGCATATTTTCCTCTTTAATTGTGTTAAATATAAAAGTATTTTGGTAGTATGAGTTGGATTAGGTACGGGCCACTAAATTTGCAGTATATGAAATGAATTAAATTAATCTATTTGAATCGAATCATTTTTTATTCAACCCGATCATCTATTTAACGGATCTTTAGGCCGAAATTGAGTGGGTTAATAATGACCGGCTAATTTGACCAAAAACAAACGTTAAATAGATGATCTCACCCACTCAGTCACGTAGGACCCACCGACCGAACAAATTAGAAAAAAGGCTGAAATCGAGTTCCTCGGTTCGCCGACTGATACATTCGGTCGAGGGAAGGGAAGACGAGCCGAGAAATGCCGAAAAGATGTCGCCGGTATACCAGCACCACGTATGCCCTTCCTGCGCTGCCACGTCAGCCGTTCTTCCGCCACGTATGCCGGGGTCCATCCGCCACGTGTATCGCCGCACCACTTATATCTACCGGAACCGAAATCACTTGAGAGAGAAAGCGAGAGAGAGATCCTTCAACTCAAAAGAAAGTGCCATCGCTATTTTCGCTGAAGATGAGCCAAGAACAGCCGAGGAGGCCGCGAGAGGAGGAGGAGGAGCAGCGGCAGCAGAGGCGGCAACCTGATGTCCAGCCGATCAAGTACGGCGACGTCTTCTCCGTCTCCGGCGACCTCGCCTCGAAGACGATCGCGCCTCAGGATGCCGCGATGATGCAGTCCGCCGAGGCCGCCGTGCTCGGGCAGCCACAGAGGGGCGGCCCTGCAGACGCCATGCGGGCCGCGGCGGCATGGAACGAGAGGGCTGGGCTCGTCGGCCGCCGGGACCGCACGGACGTCGCCGCAGAAGAAGGGATCACGGTCACTGAGACCGGAGTCCCCGGCGGGCGGATCATCACCGAAAGAGTCGCCGGACAGGTTCGTCTTACAAAAACATAAATGAAATTCTAGGTCATCATCCGTTTGATTTAATCAAAAAAGTTTTTCCTCTTAAATTCATTAGGTCGTCGGCCAGTACGTCGAGGGCGGCCCGGCGGCGGAGGCGCAGGTGGCCCAGCAGACTGCCATAACCATCGGTGAAGCGCTGGAAGCGACCGCTCAATCTGCCGGGGACAAGCCCGTTGACCGGGCCGACGCGGCCGCCATCTTCGTGGCCGAGCAATGCGTGACGGGGAGCAACGTGGTCGTCCCCGGAGGGCTGGCCGCTTCCGCTCAGACGGCGGCGGCTTACAACGAGGGGACGCTCAGGGACGATGCCAAGATCAAGATCTCCGACGTGCTCACGGTAATTCTTTCGGTATAAGATGAACGTAAGATCTTTTATGTAGATTAATCCGACGCACGACATGACACGACACTGGCGTTGTTCTTTCGCAGGGCGCCACGGCGAAGCTGCCGGCGGACCGAGTGGCGAGCCGGCAGGACGCGGAGTGGGTGGTGAATGCGGAGATGAGGACGGGGAACAAGGCGGCCGCCCACCCGGGAGGGTGGGGGCGTCGGTGGCGGCGGCCGTGAGAATCAACGAGAGCATCACCAATCCGTGAAGAGTGTAGTAAAAGCTCTTATTCCTCTTTCGGTGGCGCCTAGAGCAAAGAGGTTTTTTAACTGCGTTTGTCTAAAAGACGGTTTTTTCTTTTTGCCGTTGCTTTTCCTCTTGGGGGATGAAGAGGTTTGCTTGTGTAATGGACGTGTTCTTCTTAGTGCAGCTTTTCGTGAGTGATGTATCAAAAATCACTCGGAAATAGCAAAATAAATGATATAGTAAAAGTTTACTAAAAGTTGTGTAAGGTGATATTTATTTTAGTGTTCAAAATTTTTAGCAAAATAAATGATACTTGAAAGTACTGGAAAGTACTAAAAAGTTGTGAAGGTGGTATTTATTTTAGTGTTAAAAATTTTTTTTACCGGTCCAATTAAATGTCAAATAAGAAAAAAATGATTACTTAATTTTCTTGGGTGAGAACGTGACTTTTATAATTAAAAATTAAATATGACTTGCATAATTTTTTAAAAATTCAAAAAAACTTCAAAAATTCACTTGGACATTGAAAACGAAGACGTGGCATAATGATCATTTTTACTGATATTGAAGGGATATTTTTTAAAATGAGTTAACATTTAAGTAATTATATTTAATAATATTTAGTATTTAAACGATTCAGATTTATAATTTTTGACACTTAAATAATCATTCGAATTTGTCAACACAGCATCGTTTCGGGTTATATATCCTGAGTATAAATAGATTTTATTTAGGGGTTTTATCCTAATTGGGTATGCATAGGATTTCTAGTGGAAGTGATCGTTTTTCTTTTAAAAAGCGGTATGTAAGTGATCTGAAAAATGTTTATAATATAAAAATAAATACCGTATACAACCTTTGGCTGTTTAGTATCGTCCTCCCAAAGTAGCAAAAATTTCGAGATGAGACAAAATACGAATTAATTGAAAGCGGTGCTCCATCTTGGGTTTTCATGTAAAATAAAAGTTAAAAAGTTATGTTAGACTCATTTTCCTTTTGTGTTTTATGGATATTTGTATATGAAATACAAACGATGCGAGCCGTTCAACAGATTAATTTAGAAAATGAGGCATGCACAAATCGGCTCAGTTACTTTGGACTCAATTTGTGAGCCTTTATTACATATCTCAAGTCTTAATTCTATACGACCCAAAAAAAAAGTCTTAATTCTCTTTCCGATAAAAGTAAAGTTTAATTTTGTACTAATTCTTCCACAAAAAAAATAAAAATAAATCTTTACTAATTTGTAACTGTTTGTCTAATTCCCCGGCAAATCAATTGAAACTGTCATCTGCACTTCGGGTTTTGGAAAGTGCTTTTAATTTGAGCCTTTTCAAACTGAAAAGGAAAGGTCTCGAATTCCATAAATAAATAAATAAAAAGAGGTGAAATGCACACAAAATTAAGAATTTATGCCTCTAAAAAAGTTATTTTTCCATGAGGTCAAACTTCTGGTGTAAGAATGGCCTTTCCACGGCTCTTTCGCCTTTTTTTTTTTTTTTTTCTCTTTTCAAGAGAGTGCTTTCGATATGTTCGACGTGTTTGTACAAAACTAGCAAAAGGAAAATGTCAAAAAGTGTCCTTAGGCCACTTATCCGAGATTACTACCGTTCTTCCAAAATATCAGTATTTCTATTCAAATTTTTCAATTTTCAAATACTGCGCTGATATTCTTTTTCGAGAGGGTTAATATCAAAAAAATCCTACATTGATGTATTTATAACACATTTAACATAACAAATATCAAATTAGTACTATTAATATCTAAAAAAATCATAAAACTGAGGCATATGTGCCACATTTTATATAAAATTTATTAAATTAATACATTCATGCCATATATAACTCAAATTGATGAAAAAATCTCAAAATAGATGTAGCAAGGTGATTTAGATTTGGGGTAAATGTAATATGGATGCACTAATTTTATAGTTTTTTTTAATGAAAATTAATTTATGATATATATGGCTAGGATGTATGCCATTCGTGCCTTCATGTCTGCTTGTTGATTCTACCTTCCATTTCTTGCTTTGCACCACCGATGGCTCCGACTCTAAAGACGATTCCAAGATAGCGTCGCCTCCGTCCCCCATTCCCGCGTACTGGTTCCTCTCCTGGTCCTTCCTATTTCCGGGTTCTCGGCCTAGCGTCCATATGCGTCGCCGATCAGCTCTTCAGCTCGAAACGCGATTCTTTCGCGATCGCTTGCGGTCGATAGGGGACGAACGATGGTGTAACGATGAACGCTCCTAGAGTGTTTGATGAAATTCCCGTGCAAAGTTCTCAGTGTCATATTCCCTGCCTTCTTCCAGAACGTAAATGAACGGTGGGTCTTGCCACGTTTTGCGGTTCAACGGTTTCTAGCACGAAGATAACAAACAAGCCCACCGAAAGAATCCAGCAAGCCGCTTGTCGCAGCCTAGATTCCTGTGAGGGTTTCCGCCACGTGTCCCAGCTCCATGAACGCCATCTGCAGAGCCGGCCATGTGTATTATTGCACCGCCATGTCACGCCCTCTGTCGTACTTGTATATCTACCAGAGCCGACGCCGGTTGAGCTCGATTCTGAAAGCAAGAGAGGAGAAATCATTCGACCCACAACCGAGTGCCATCCCTGCTTTCCACCGAAGATGAGCCAAGAACAGCCGAGGAGGCCGCGAGAGGAGCAGCAGCAGCAGCGGCAACCCGGGGTCGAGCCGATCAAGTACGGCGACGTCTTCTCCGTCTCCGGCGACCTCGCCTCGAAGCCCATCGCGCCGCAGGACGCGGCGATGCTGCAGTCCGCCGAGGCCGCCGTGCTAGGGCAGCCGCAGAGGGGTGGCCCCGCGGACACCATGCGGGCCGCCGCAGCATGGAACGAGAGGGCTGGGCTAGTCGGCCGTGGGGACCTCACCGACGTCGCCGGAAAGGAGGGGCTCACGGTCGAGCGCACCATCACCGAAAGAGTAGCTGGACAGGTTCATCTTTTAGTTCCTCTTTCAAGGCAAAACGAAAGATCAAATAGAAATCCAGGTCGTCATCTGTTCGGATTTCACCGAAAACTTTTCCGTTCGAATTCATTAGGTTATTGGCCAGTCCGTCGAGGGCGCGTCGGCGACGGGAGGGGCGGAGACGCAGGCAACCCAGCAGAGTGCGATAACCATCGGCGAAGCACTGGAAGCGGCCGCTCAATCGGCCGGGGACAAGCCCGTGGACCCGAGCGATGCGGCCGCCATTCTCGTGGCCGAGCAGCGCGTGACGGGGAGCAACGTGGTCATCCCCGGAGGGTTGGCGGATTCTGCTCAGACGGCGGCGGCTTACAACGAGGGAACGCGCAGGGACGAAGCCAAGATCAAGATCTCCGAAGTTCTCACGGTAATTCTTCGAACAAAAGATGCACGCAAAATCTTGCATGTCGGAAATGACCGTTTCTCAAATTCAATCTGCATGGCGTTGTGTTTCCGCAGGGTGCCACGCTGAAGCTGCCGGCGGACAGAGCGGCGAACCGGAAGGACGCGGAGTGGGTGATGGATGCGGAGCTGAGGACGGGAGGCAAGAAGGCGGCCCACCCGGGCGGGGTGGCGGCGTCGGTGGCGGCGGCCGTGAGGCTCAACGAGGGCGTCGCCAATCCATGAAGGACGTAGCGAAGCTCTTATCGTCCTGGTGGTAGTGTTCCTGTTTAGAGCAAGAGGTTTCCTACGTGCGTTTTGCTTTTTCCTTTTTGTGGTGACGGGGTTTACTTGTGTAATACGAGCTTGTGCTTAGTGCAAGCTTTATCTCACGTAAGATGAAATATCAAAAGTAATGTTAAATTCAATGTCCTTTCCTTTACGAATATTTATGTGAGTTTTTGCACAAACGATTCGAATATGCAGTTAGTTTTGCGACCCGCTTGGATATCGCAAATTTATGAGGTAGTGCTAATCAAGTTGCCCAATTTGATTTATTGAGTAACTTTTAGGTTGCCCCTCCTTTAAAAATCCACGCATTATGTTTAATTGGGTCTTTATATTGAAAAAACTAGCAATAGTCGAGAAATTCTGACAAAAGCCATCGAAATTGAGTTTCGATTGCTAGTTCGAGTCTTGTCTTGATGCGTTGCTTAGTAAATACTATAATCAGCCATCATCGGCAGGATGATTGAAATAGAGCTATGCATCAAAGAACTTGGAGAAGTGGTAGTTCTAATTTGAGCCTTTCAAATTGAGGTAATATCAAATTCTTCTGTCACATATTTGATGGATTCGAATTCCCTAAAATAATGAGGTGAAATACATACAAAAGTTCAGCATTCATACGTATTATCAGAAAAGGGTTTTTTTTTTTTTTTTTTCAAGTGGGGTCAAATTTCTTGGGTGAGAATGGTTTTTATGCGCTTTCTTTTACTTTTGCAGACAGAATGCTTTCGTTCCATCCAATCTGGTGCACAAAATAAGCACTAGCAAAACTAAAATGTTAGAAAGTATTCTAACGATCCTTTGTTTTTCTAGAAATATAAATATTTCCTTTCAAATCATGCTAGTTTTGAAATGTTATTTTTTAAATTTCAATATGCGTTGGCTTTCTCTTTTATTATTTTTAAGGGTAAAAGCCACTTAAAATCTCAACCTATGCCATATGACACATTTTCTCCAATTTCTTTTTGTGGTATCAAAACCCTAAACTTACATAGCATAACACATTTACTACAAATTTCTTACAAGTACCAAAAACCCCAAATTTATACTTTGTGCGACATGTTTACCTTCAAAATGTATTGTCACAAAAAAAATTTGGGGTTTTTTTAAAAAAAAAAAATTTGAGATAATTGTATCATATATGTATAAGTTTGCATTATTCGTGTCACAAAAAAAATTTGGGGTAAATATGTCATAGTGTCACAATTAGCAAAATTTGATTTATTTTTTTTTTTTTGGCCTTTTTCCCTATTTGTAATTGCGTTAATTACTAGTGCCCTTCGCGGACATACTGATACGTCCGTGAAAAGGCCCAGGCCCAGAACGAGCCGAGACCGAGGCCCAGGGTCAACTCTATCCCCAGAAATCTCCCCTCCCTTCACCCATCTCTCTCTCTCTCTCTCTCTCCCTCCCCCTCTCTCTCAAGTTCCGACTCTCCGGTGGCGCTGCTCCGCCGCGTGCTGGCCGTGGAGGTACGCCATTCATGCTCCGTCTCTGCGCACACCTTTTGCTTCTTGAATTCGCCACCGTTTCTTGCTTTTTTTCCACCAATGGCTCCGCCTCTTGGGTCGAGTCCAGGACGGCAGCACCGGGCTCTGTACCCATCTGCGCGCACCGGGTTCCCCTCTTGTTCCGTCCTCGGTTCGGGTTCTTGGGTGCGTCGTAGATCGGTTCCTCTGCTCGAAATGCGATTCTCTCTTGATTGCGGTCGAGCGGACGATGGTCGACGGGGATGCTCTGTTTTGATCCTGAATGCCCTCGAAGTGTTCGGTCAAATTTCCATGCTAGTTTTCGTTGCGCTTTTCTGCCTTCTAGAACTAAAATGAGAAGGGAAGGATATATAGGTTGCGAGTCTGGAGTGTGCCATGGCACTTGAAGGAAGTTCCAGCATTTTGTTAAATCGAGATAACAGGATGAGGCAGAGGAGAGTCGGGTGGTGGGTGTTGCTAGATTTTGTTCATCGACTTGTTTCTGCCCTCTTAGGAGTCATTGGCGCGAAGATACTAGTCCATGAAAGTTTCTAGCGAGCTGCTTCACAGGGGAACTCGAACCGTGTCTAACAAAAATAGCATGATTTTTACTCTTGATGATTTGTGTCTGACTATGCTAGCACACCGCTCAAGGAAAAAAGGGGAAGCACTTTATTTGGGGTTCCTGCTCTCACTACATGCTATATCAAAATGCCTATTCTATTATGTTAGAATGATATTGGTCGGCATAGAGTTAGCATGAGAATACTAAAGTTTGCTGAAGCGGTAATCTAGTTTGGTTGTTTTAGTTTAGGCTGTGCTATTTATCATTGCACATCAAACCAAACCTCTTGTGTAAAGGAAAGTGGTGGGCTTTGTCATCTTCTCGTCTTGAGGGAAGTAAGCAAGGTCAGCGTGATGGCAACATGCCTGCATCCACACGCACGGATGTGTGCATGCGGGCAGGCGTGTGTGAGAGAGAGAGAGAGAGATCTTATTTGGTACCGTTCTCTTTTCCATTTGTTGGGTGGGCATTTTTCTGTGCATTTGCATCTTGAAGATGAGCTGATAGTTATGATGGTAGTTGATAATAGATGGTGTTTTTTTCCCATTACCAGTTTTGGCATTGAAGCAGTGGATAATACCACATCAGGGATGGCTGTTGTTGCTGTAGGTGCAAACATGTGCCTTTCTGTTTCTTCCAGAGCCACAAAAACTGGCCAAATGGCCATTTCTACTCCTTTGCCATTTCCCTTTGCATCAACTCTTCGAAAGAGCAAAGTTGCCATCCACCTGTGTTTTGGCTAATTCCAGACCATCAATAGGTAGTGAAGGCTCTCTACTTTACAGCGATACTCATAGGCAGTCCCACGTTGTTAGGGCTGTAGAGGAGAGCCAGGAAAGCACTGAATCAGATGTTCAAAACAGTGACAATTTCAAAGAGACTGAATCGATTGACCAAAAACCAAACGAGTCGACTGCTGAGTTGACCGAGCTGGGTACTGAGATAAAGAAAGCGTTGGAGCAGAGGAAGGAGAAAGCAGATGGCAATCTGTTGAGTGGTGTGGCAGAGGAGATTGGGGGAGATTGAGTGGCCCGCATTTGGCAAGGTGTTGGGAATTACTGGTGTTGTCTTGGCAGTAATCGCTGGATCGAGCGTCACCTTGCTCACCTTGAATGCCATTTTGGCAGAGCTGTCGGACAAAGTTTTTGCAGGCAAGGGAATCCAGGATTTCTTCGGTTAGAAGTGGGAAAAAGGTACAGAGAGTGCAAGGGTTTGTGAGGCCGAGGAACCTTCCTCATGGGACAAGCTAAGGTGTTTTGCTCACCTGCTCAAGAATTGAGACAAGTAGTATGTTGGTTGGGTGAGGCTTTCATGTTCCAAAGCACAGTGTACTCGTCTCGTATTTCACAAAGTCAAATGCATATATTCATGGCTGGCAAGCATTTTTGTATTTATCCTAAGTCTTGTAGAAGTAATGATAAAGCTGCTGAATGTAGACGAGATCAATCCTTCATGTTCTTAATCTATTGTAGATGAAGACTTATGGCATGAGTAAATCATGAGAACACTATTATTACTCTGCTGTTATTACTCTGTAGTTCTTTCTCCACATATTTTGCCTAGACAGCTGAGTTCAACAGAGTGACTCGTGGATTGTTAAGGCGTGTATCTTTTCACTTGTAGAATGAAAAGAGAAGCAAATTACAGTTGTAATTCGGAGGTGAACCATAAAAGACTGCTGAACTTGATTTGGGCAAAATTTAGAAACAGTCATGATCTGCTTCTGTATCTGTAGTAGAATGAATGACTTCTTCCTTGGTGTCAGCAATGCAAAGCCCTAAATTTCCATAGTGACGTGGTTTCTGGTTTGAAGTTCCATGTCTTAAATTTTGAAACTAACCCGCTTTTGTTAAACACCCTTTGGACTTTGTACAGCATTTCCATTGTTCAGAAGCTGATAACCTTGTACTTAAGAGCAAAACAGATGGAAGAAAGATGAACAGCTTAGTCTGAAACATGAGTATGTTCAATTTACTAATTTCCAGAGTTCTACTGTATCATCTTGTCAAACCTCTTCCAAGAGATTTGGTTTAAAAACTGCAACTGAGTGAGGTTAAAACCCTGGAAATTAAGCAACGGCAAAGATAATCCAAATCTTGAATGCGTTTAGTTCATGGGCTCTAAAATTCATCGGACAAATGCAAATAGTGTTTGGCAATTTTCTGAAGGGGTTTGGGGCCCTCCAAAGGCCTAAAGGGAATAGAGAGTTGGAAAGTACAGGAAAATTTAATGGGTTTATATCAAGTTCATGTCGTGTATTTGTTAGTTGGGATGTGTCTCATTCTCTGATACTGTAAATTGAACAATTGATGAGTACATTTAGCAGCAAACAAGAAGATCAAACTACAATTCCTAATAGAATTGACAGAAACTTCTTTTTTGTTCCATAGCAAACAGAATATCTCGGGAATTCCACTTATATAAACATAATAGTAGTGCCATTTTGACATTAGGGATGGTGGTAGATTGCGTTTAATAGCGAATCCATTCCACGCCAAATCGTAATAGCGATTGAACGGATTGTGGTTGAGGGTTGCAAGATGGGTTTGTGATTTCATTTACAAAACCTATAAGACTTGGGACGGGTCTGAAATTTGTCTTGCAAGAACTTGGGACCTGGACTCGGCAGCCATTTTACTAGAATATCTGTGCTCTTCTAAAGGAAATAATGTTACTGTATGAATCTATGTACCTAAGAATAGAATATACTGATATTTTTATACTTCCTGCAACATCCTTAATTTCTTTCTCTTCATATAATTCATGAAATTTATACAATAAGTTATTATTGGAGTGGTCGTTAGAGCCGGTGTCTCCCCAGGTGACTCCTCCCACTTGACGATTTGCCTTTTAATTCACCACTACATGTCGTGGAATCGACATCATTAGCATCATCCGGAACTAGAATGTCCTCTAGAGACCAGACATTCCTCTCCACGAAGGCGGCATTGCACATGCCTAAGGGTATTTTTCGGAGGTATCCTTCGATGAAGCACCTTGGCAGGGGCTAGCTTTCTCCCAATTTTCAATTCTTTGTGTCTCATCATCATCGAATTAGACTTGTTGCGGGAGTAGAGTTCACTTGAATTCGTTGCTGTCGAAAACTTACCGAACAAAGTCTTGCATCAATTGTACAGTGAAGTTCAAATTGAGTTGGGATGATCGGACACAGTTGTTGTACCCTCTTAGAACGCGATTAAATCATGATAAAACGAGAGGAAATAAATAAATCGACAGAGATTTTAGAAATTTTACGAAAAGAACCTTAGCCTCCTAAGAAAAGACAGACATAAAGGAAAAACACAGAAATGCCATTTTCATGTTTTCCGTTCTTCGCCATCCGACAGAAAATACCTTATCATCTTCCCAAAGCTAAAGCAACCTCATTTTTTCACAGAACCAGCGACGCCACAGCGACGGCAACTTTTTATGGAGCCATTGTCACGCTTACTCCGCGAGCTTCTAGGTAATGCTTTCATCTCAAGCACAACTAAGAGTCAAGTAGTTCCAAATTTCCTTTTGGAATCTTTCTTACCAATTTCGTATCATCCGAGCCTGTTTAGTTGCTTGTGACTTCCGACAGTTGCTTGTTCGTTTTTCTTTATGCTGACACTGTGATTCTTGAGGTCGTGCTGCAACTTGAATCAAGAACCAGACAGGTGAGAGAAAAAATGAGTTTGGATGAAAAGGGTGTCTCCAGATGGCCCCTTGTTTTGGGATTAGTGCTTTGCTAGATTAGCATGGTTTGGTTAATAGATTTGGCAAGTGAAGACTAGGTTTTGGCTGGGCTTTTTGACTGCGAATATCACCTGGGCAGTTGTTAATCTTTCAGGATGTTAACCCAAATGTGCTCAACCCCTTTTTTTCCCCTGTCCTATGATTTTGGAGGAGATGAGTTTTGAAGAAGTGCAATTCTTTCAATATATTTTGGCACGGCTGGTCTGCTATGCTGATACAGCTGCGTTGATTTAATTCAGTGTGAGCATATGTTTGGGAGTTTGATTGGGTGGATACCATTTTGTTTTCCCCATCTCTTCCAGATTTGAATGTGGGCTGTTAACTTCGGATCAAGGATGGCTATTGTCACTGTTGCTGCAAAGTTATGTCCCTCTACGATCTCCGGAGTCCCAGAGAAAATCGAACTTCGTCCGTGAATGTGAGTCGGAAGTTATCAAAGTATCTTGTTCTTATTTTTCAGAAAGTTCTTATTGCAGCCACATCGCTGATTACTGATTGTTGTAGACTTCATTTGCTGTATCTCCACTACTTTCTTTATCTTTTGAACCAACACTGCGGCTTTCGGATAGGAAGGCAGCAGAATTGTATATCCCGCTAGTGATTCTCTAACAGGAAGATTGATTTACTTAAAATTCAGAATTTTTTTTTTTGTGTCTTCCTGCTTTGACCAGGTTAAGAATTCTTTATCCCGGTGAGTTTTAGTTAGACTGTTATGTGCATTTTCATGACTGTATTTCGTAACAGACAAACTACAATCTAGGTATCAAGTTGTGCTGCCACTTGAGGAACCAACATTCAGTCGTCGAAATGCCATTATTTGCATTGGTTCTTCGCTGGCTTCTGTTGTACCTGTGAGCTATGTCTTTGCTCCATTACCAGTACTAGCCGAGGAGAATTCAGCTTCAGAGGAAGATGAAGATAAAGGAGTCATTGGGGCAATCCAATCTCTGTTCGATCCTAATGAGAAGACAAAATCGGAAAAGTATTGCCAAAGGCGTACTTGAAATCAGCGAGAGAGGTCGTGAAGACCCTGCGTGAATCATTGAAGGAAGACCCTAAGGATAATGCCAAGTTCAGAAGGACAGCGGATTCAGCAAAGGAGTCAATCCGAGAATATCTGCGCAACTGGAAGGGACAGTTGGAAGTTGCAAACGAGGTTTGCATTCTCAATGTTTTATGGCTGAAGCTTTTAAGTCACATATCTGCGAATTTCTCCCCTAACTTTATTCTTCATGGCTTTTCTGCAGGAATCTTATGTAATGCTCGAGAAGGCAATTCGGTCTTTGGCGAGTTTCTATTCGAAGGCGGGCCCATCTGCCCCGCTCCCAGAAGAGATTAAGTCCGAAATATTGGCCGATCTGAGTAAAGCTGATGAATTCTTGTGAAAAAAACATTAGTCCTTTTTCACCTTCAGAACTATCATTGTTATTAGTTCACTGGCATTGACAGTTCTAGCTCTAAAGGGCAGGGCAGGGCCTTCAACAAGTAGTTTTTTTGTATCTAGATCGCCAATGGCAATATTTATATGAGCATAGCTAACCAGAACCATCATGGCTTGCTTTGATTGAGAGTGGTCTCAGTGAAATGCTCATCGTCTAGTCATTGAACATTCCAATCTCTACTTTCCTGCAAGCAAAAGCGGGTGAAGTTGAAGTGAGTGATTACATCAAAGAAGCTATAATCCGTTATTGGTGATGCACTCTTTTAGTAATTTCTATGCGTAACCGAGAATTATTACGATGACTGGGAAGATCACAAGGTCTCCTCTCTTGAACAGAGTAACATGAGGCCACTGTTTCCTCTTCGACGGTGAATGTATAGTGTGATTCCACTAATATGTGTTGCTACCTTTGCTACTTTCCAAAGGCGTGAATTTCGCTCGAAGGTATTGAACAGCGAAAGCCAAGGGTATGGTTTTGAGATTGTAAGTCCTTTGAATTGAAATCATTTTGTTTTTGCGGTTGTCTTTTCTTCTATGCACATTTGCTTCTCCTTCACTGTAATATACCTAGATCATGGACTGAATATTCTGTCTCAAAGATTGACATGAGACTGTAAGCTTTACGCCCAACCAAATTTATTTTGGTCGATCCGTGTCGCGACTTTCCCAGTAATAAATCCAGGTCGGTCTCAAGCATGGTTTTGTCTATGACTGGACAAAAAAAGTAAGCAAAATTGTTGTATCACTGCATTAGCCTAGATTCTGAGAGTTTGGCATGTCATTGGAGTAATTCAAAGGAGTTGCAATTGCAACCAAGGAAAGAACCAAACAATTGGGTTTGTTAAAGCACACGAAAAGATAATAAGGAGAACGAAAACAATTTGCAGTCAAGAAAATTCGAAATTACGGATGTTAGTCTAATTCGAAATGACAACAGGCCGACGACGTCTGCTGGGCACAATGTTCCTCCACTTGTTGAGCATGATGACTGCGATGCCTATAATTCTGAACCGCCTCTGATCGACAGGAGCAAACATCCCTGCTTCTTCATCGACATAGAGCCGCCGGAACCCCCATCTTTGCTTGACCCGACAGACCACGCGGCAGAGGAGAGGGACGAGCCCCGAGCACGCCTCAATGCCTCCGTCTGCATTGCAGAGACGAGCTATTCGCGAACCAGTAGCAGTTATCGTGTGCAGGCGAGTGATGAACTGGAACTTGAGGGTACAAATAGCTAGGTAGAGAGAGAGAGGAGAGAAAGAAGACATGGATGCACGTAAAAGGAGAGTGGCCAACCTCAATGGACGACCACTGCAAAAGACTTGAAATAAAGAAATGGCACGCGAAGCACAGCACAATAATGGTGGACGATCCAGCTAGTTTTAAATTGGACATCGCTTGTATGGACCACAATAAAACTTCGTAGACACGTTCTTGGATTGATCTAGCCTGCAAACTTGTACAACAGAAGTTACAATTTTCCTCGCCTTAAATCCTTCGCGACTTCTTCATAGTTGTAAACAAAAAACCCAAAGTCGCCCAAATCTCACCATCCATAGTTTCCTTGATATTAAATTGCTCCACATACATGTAATATCATTCACTTTTATATCCTAATTTATAATTTGAATCAAACTTATTGCTGCCTACCAAACTTGCACGTAAGTAATCCTGGAAGACTTTCTACAGGAACAGTCCAATGTTTTCATTCTCATCTCTTGAGAGTCGACCGGCAACACTGCCATTGAAAGCCTTTTCCATTGCATTGTAGTCCTATTCTTTCGATAGAAAGTTCACGAGATGCGCATATGCGACTGTTACATGTACATCATTACATTAGTTGCAATCTCAAAATCTCCTAAACGGCGCACTAAGTTAAAACCGAGAAGCAACATAGGCAATTCGCATTGAGAGCATAGAAGCAACAATTTACTCAGAACCAGATATGGCGAGATTTCAAGTCTCATCAATTATTGTCTACAAAGGAGACTGGCAACTACAATCAAAGAACCATTTCAAGGAGTACACTCATATCAGAATCAAAACCAACTACCGAAAATTTGAAGTGGGAAGACAAACCTAACCCACGCGATGAACAAAAATAAACTGTTTTTTGCAGTCTACACAAATGGGCCGCTAGTATCATTCAATCGAGCAACCTCACAATTAGACTCCTGCGCTAACGCGATTCTGAACCCCTGATTGAAGAGTCAAAACTATATGCACTAAAAATAGAAAAGAGAAGCTTGACCTTCGCTGTGGAGTTAACATCACTTGAATCCAATGTAGCTGCACCGCAGAACAGATGAATACCATAAACCTGTCTTTGTTACCAAATCAGGGAATGATGATTACGCTAGACTGAGATAAACCCATCGCACCAAATGCGCAGGCAACTGGAGCAGTTCTGATTGCAAAAATTATGTAGCAAATGCTGGGGGCAACGAGGGTTGTATTGAATCATCACTTGTAAGACACAATAACACGGGAAAAAAGCAGCTAAAAGATTAGGATATATACACCATGAGGAAGCAAGACCACATATCCTATATATCTACTGAAAGCACCGTGCCTTTCCGATCCCAGTCCATCAATATTATCGCTTTACTGCAATGGCTAATTCCCTTCTGGCAGAGACAATTCTGCTTTAACAGTCACTAGCATGAACAATAGAATGGCTGTATTGACCAAGCAAACCAAACCTTTAGAGTTACCTTGTCAGATTATCATCCCAGACAAAAATCGTCTTCATTGATGAACATCCAGAACCAGTGACAGAAATGTAGAAATGTACGGAGAGAGTAGCAAGAATTTGCGATGGTGGAGTAGGTTGTCACATTGCAAGCACCATGAATCTCACCAAATCCAGGGTGCTATTTCCTATTTGCACCAACACCCTAGGCCAGTTAGCCACTGTCAATAAACATCCAGTATCAGAATCAAATAACGATTGGCTCATAGACTTGTCCCAAGGATATTCAACTACAGAAGCAAATCCAGCATGTAGTGTGATGATTGACCCTTGAATATCTTAAGAACAGCAGCCTCTGAATCAGATGTGAGATTAAATCAAAGAGGATTCAGTTCCCAACTGCAGAACATTGTCGTTTCAATCACACGGAAAATAACTTCAACTATGCTGCATCTGGTTAAATTGTTTCGACTGATCTGTTCTCCTCCAACTGTAGTTGGACAATTTGATTCAGACTTGATCTGCAATGAATTCACATCAGATACAGAAGCACCTTGACAATTCTCCTCCATGGTTATATCTTTCCTTAAGTCCTCTGCTTCTCTGATGATTGAATTGAAACCACAGTAGAGACAGGAGCATCTTCTGCATTCTCCTCCTTCCAGATTTCGATAGTATCCTGCTTTTCCTCTGAAGTTGCAAAAGGCTCAACTAGTGTATCCTTGACATCTGCATCAGCATTGTCATACCGACTGCTCCCGCTGCAAGCATCCCAGTTAGTCTCATCCAAGGACTCACCTTTAGATGGAAAACTCAACAATGATTTATTTTCTACTTCCATGTCTGCATGAGAAAGTAACTCATCATTATTGAACTCAATCACGTTTTCCTTTCCATAACTGATTTGGTCATCTACTTTTGAATTTACTGATATCAGATTTTCCTCGAACTGGTGAATACTAGGAGCATCTCTTGATTTGCCATCTGCACCCTCAGTTACATTCTCTGCTGAAATATCCCTTTTTTCCTCATTGACATTGGTTAGACAACCTGAATTCTGATAATCACCCATGACACAGGAATCCGACAATGACTTGTCATCCATCCCAGATTTGCTATGGCTGACATCAGAAAGCAGGGGACGCACCTGACTTCCATTTATGGCACAAGAACCACAATTAGAAGCAGCATCTGAAGTTCCATTGATCCCCTTAAGAATCTTCACAGGTTTCACTTCTGAATAACTAGCATTCTTCTCATGCAACACCAGCTTCAGCTTCTGGGGAATCATCGGTATAACCATCTTTGGTAGTGGATTGAACACCAACTTGAAATGGCAAAGCTGGCATTGATTTGTCTTCCACCTTACAAGCTTCTATTTCAGTATCACATGGATCAGAACATATATGATCCACATCAGATTCAGCAGACTTGTCAGCCAAATCAGGGTCAGAATCTTTAAGCCTTCGTCTGAAGCATCATGAGACGAGCCATTCCCTGTTGAAGCATCATCCAGGGAAACATCCTGAGACTTTGGATCGCAGTCCATGACATCTGCTTTATCACCCTCCTCACCAGAATGCTCACCAGGATCATCATGCTGACAAATATCATCAGGTTCAGGGTAGTAACTTGCTTGTCCATTTCCATTTCCATTTCCATGGACTTGGCATCTGTAAGAAACCATATAAACAGTAAGATGCAGATACTGAGAATGACAGAAGATGTTAACAAAAATTTGCAGACTTAAGAAGCAGTTTCTAAGTCTTGTTAACAACCTTTGAGCCCGCGAAAGTGTCTTGTTCAAGAAGCAGTTTCTGCAACATGTCTAAAACTGGGAATACTAACATATTCAAGGACCTCATGTCCTGCTTAAGTGACTCCCTTAAGAGGAGAGAAACCAAAGGCAACAGTCCAGGTGTGCATAAGTTCAGATATAGCAGGGATAATCAGCCTCTCAACTTTGAGCGATCGCAGAGCCTGAAGTGGAACAAATAACTATTGAATAATAGTAATTTGGTTAATTTTCATAATAAAATATTCAAGGTGGTCCAACAAATGCCCGTATGGATAATCTCATCTACAAAATGCTTGAGTCACCATCACAACTATCATTGCTTACCGAACTCAATGGCAGAAAATAGTTTACGGCACATCCCTTGACGCCTATAAATATGCCGCGTCCCAATGAAAGGCATCTCTGCTAGCTGGGTCCCATGAAACCTATACAGGCAAGAAAGAGAGGTTGAACGATGAATATGGCCTGCCATGTCCCTAGCAAGCTGGAAGAAAAGGACAGACATCTTGCTTGCATTCACACACAAGCAAATGCATCTATATTGACATGGCATTTATTTAGATCACTTAATCCCCCAGTAAACTAGGAGATAAAGAAATAGATTAAAAACACAGTAAATAATTCAAGTTTAAGTAACAGAATGACAGAAAAAGATGGACGTTGGATTCTCGACAGAGATGAATACCATTAAAAAGGAAATGCGCTGCAAAGTATTTTTTGACTTAAAAGCACAAAATAGAGAACACAGACAGGAAGTTTATCAAAAGTAACATCAAAGCAGCTAAAGATAATGCTCCTTTCAAGGTTCAAGCATGTCTAACATAATTTCTCATGTAATATCCAATTTAGCTGCAACACAGTGCTTCCTCACATCTTCCTAATTAAGCTCTTGAAAGGCATGGGAACAATGTCAATCTACTATAGAACTTGAAAATAACACAAATTTCAACCAGACAAACAGACTTCATTTCTTCAAGCCTCTCCTCACTCCTCTAGTCCTTCTCTCTGTGTTTTTTTATTTTTTATTTTACTATCTCCATGGTGGACAAACTACAATGACAATAACACATAGCAGACAAACTACAATTACAATAACACATAGCGGACCAGAAACAAAGAGAAAACACACCTGAGCGATGCTGCAGAGATAATTTCGTCACCCCTCTCCAATATAGCAGTGTAAAACCCACTATAGTTAATCCTATTGAAGTTTGATCTGTGCAAAGGAATAAAAAGAAAATTTTATCTGTCAGGGGGAAGACAACAGTAAAACATCAAAGAAATGAGTAACAAGACCCCAAGGGAACCAGATTGGTTGTGGAGCAAAGATAGCCTTAACTCACAACCAGACAATATAACCAGTACAGCTAAGAAATCTGCTTAATTAGAAAAGAATGCTAGTAAGCATATTTTCACAGCTATTAATCTCATGTCAAGCATCTTTCACTCTCAAGGATGGTTACTGGGCCAACTAGAAGACTCTTGCATACATCTCACTGTTCCACATTGATTTCAAAAGTTCTGTGAAAAGTAGACAAATGCGAGGCAGGGATCTTAACGAGATACATACTACAATAGACCACGCAAACACAAGATGGCATCGCAAAAACTTGAGCCTGAATTTTGACAGCTTTATGATCAAGAATTGATCATGTTTGCTAAGAATTATATCAGACAATCCCTCCTCATTCTCATTTATATTCGTCCCAGATGACTCCAATACTTGGAAAAAGAGAATAAAGCAGTTTGAAAATTAACAAACAAGTGACAAAAGCTGCTTGCTTGTCATTATGGGGCAATAAATTACCAAATAAGATCACAAAAATACTAGAATATCTTTATCCATCACAATGGAAACCCAAGGCAATTTTAGCATTAGCCATCACGTACGCAGGCATTTCTTTCGTGTAACAAATCAAGGCAATCTTTCAAAATAATCATTTCTTCATGAATTAGGTGCATCAACATGCAAAAATTATTCAATGTACCAGTGTAACAAATCAAAGAACTTTCCAAAATAATTATTTCCTTCTTCACGATATAGGTGCATCAACATAACCAATTAGTTATTGAAAGGTAAAGGATAAAAATAGAGCTTACCCACTGTTATAAAGAACATTAAGGAATCATATTTATCCCACTTCTCCGGTCAACAATAGGCAAAAACATTCATCCATTATCGTAAGCGCCACCGCTAGTTTGGAGTTGCATTCACCTCTGAGGAAGCCTCGAAGAGACATATCTGACCTGCATCCGTCCTGCGAATGAGAGACCATGAAAATCCACCTTCTAGTTCATGTTTGACTCCAAGATACTTCTGAAGATGTTCAAAGAGCTGCAAAATTAACAAAACTTGAGTCACCAATACAAACTCCGCATAGATAATGTAAACATACCCAAAAAGGAGGAGGAACGATATGGCTAACTAAACGCAATATAAGAAAGCCAACTAAGAAGCAAAACTCGTTTGTTATAAACCTTAAAAAAAAATTCTTCTAATTTCAAATTTGTTAAAGTAAACATAAATAGAAAGAAGGTTGAAATAAAAAAGACCAGTAAATCAGCAAATCAGCACTACTTAGCTGACACCTGAGATCATAGTTTTCCGTTGGGGGAAAAAAATCAGTTATCTATTCACCATCTCTATCTTACTATCCAATTGCCTAAACCAAACCCACGCTCATCACAACATATCTGAAGTAAATATCATTATCAGCCTCACGAAATGTGCTGTCCAAGCTTGGATGTTGCATGCCAATTTAAGATGCTCCATGCCAAATCCAATCCGTTAGAAAGCATGGAAACAAATGCCATCTGGTCATAATTGCTAAACACATGATAGATGCTCCTCAAGGCAATGACTTAGTTTGATAAAACATCGGCAACTGCTTGACTTATTATAATAGGGACTTTACATTGCCCAACTAGAATAGGCACTACAAGTAGGTCTACATATGATGAATTGCTAAGCCAATTGAAGCATAGTTTGAACTAAAATTGCATCCAGCTCTAGGCATCAAATATAAATGCCACACATCTGGATTGGCAAGTTAAAATGCTGAAGAAAGGTAACTTGACAACACCAATAGGGAAAAGTATTAAAACCAAATTTCGAGGGTTGAAATCCACAACAAAATAATGAACCAGTTACTACTACAAAAATCACCTAGACAGGGCAAAAATCAATTTCAGATCCTTTGCTGCCAAGATGTAGATCAGTATTCAATACAACCTTATCTGAGCTGTTTTGGTTGCAAAAGAGAACCCAAAAAAAGATTACCTCTCCACATTTCTGACCGCAAAAAGAATGACCTGTGCTATCAGAGTCCAAAGGAAAAGTATCTGTTTCCTCAAGACATGATTTGTGATCTGCAATGAAAAATCGAAATGCTGAGCGAATGTAGAGAGCATGTGCCACTCATGTCATATGACACTTCAAGTTCTACCAGAAATAAAAAGACCTACATTTTTTCTCACACAGGTCGCACGCAAAGATTTCACTGACAGCTCCATCATCAACATGTGAAGTACATTCACTGGCTACTCCACAATATTTGCATGTGCAGTTAGGACAATGCCAGTCCCCAGGAGGAAGCTTCTGCAGTCAAACAAGATTACATTAAAACTAAAATCAGTCAAAAGGCTAATAACTGGGGGGAACCAGTTAGCTGAATTGAATGGACAAACACAAATGTTCATATCTATGAATGTAGACAAATAATATACATACATATGCATATTTATGTCTCTCATACTATCGTGATCAGTAACAGGAATATGACAAAAATTTGTATATGGGAGCAAGGTTATCAACTATTAAAGAAAGCACATCCAAGAAAGGACACTGATAATTTCTTTGCCCCTAACCAACAGATGAAACCATGCCACTGCAATTAACAGAAAAAAACATGCCGCAGTGAGACAATGCAAATCAGCCAGTCGTGAACAATCTAGAATCCATTTTAATATTGCAAGTTTCTCCACAAAAACTAATTAGATGTCAGTAATTTCATAAATCAATTCAAATAATCCTTGGAAATGCAAACAACATTTATTATTAATCTTACAAAGTTCTCGTGCAGTTGGTTCAATTTGGTTGCACAGGACAGTCACAAAATCAGAGGACCCCAAAAAATTATCAGGGAAGAAGAGAACGATGACTGTTATGAATTCTTCCATTAGACTACCTCCAATTTCCAGTATTATAATCTATTGAATATCCTCACTGAAAATCACTTCAAGGAGCATAATATTCTAACTAGGGAAAGGACTCAATTGCCAGCAGAAAGCTCCAAGAATGAAGCAGAATTTTGATAAAGCAGTAGAAATAGAGATAAGCTATTGAAATGGCAAAAAGGACCACAAGGCATGAGCCATGCATGTGAAGATAACCTGTATGTTTAAGCAGCTCTGATGAAAGGTGGATGGACAACCATCACAACATATCAAATCTCCACCATCTCCACAAAGGCCGCATGTATCATCATTTGGATCATCCCCATCAGCATCCACAGAATGGAATCCCCCACGTTCAGACTCCACTTGCTTATTCCATGCATCGATCTGGCACTGCAAAAGGGAGACACCAGAACCAGATGTATGTTCTGAAATGGCTGGCGGAGTTTGCTGCCTGCATGGATCTCAAACTTTGACAAACTGAGGATTTTGCTACAGCAACCACAATGGATGCCATCTCTTGTAACCCATCCCTCCAATAGCACTCGTGTTTTTCGACGGTTCATATACTGTACTTTCTGGCTCAGCTCCACAACCCCAGAATCAATCAGCCATGAAAGCAGGGTTCTTTTACCAGTATAGGGAACGAAACCATCACTTTCTGAGTTCAGCCCCTTTTCAGAACTGCGGACCAGTAAAGTACATCTGCCTAGTTTTCTGCCTTTTCTTCCATGTACTTGGTGAACATTGGAATCAGATGTGCCTTTCTCAATACTGCTGTGCATATTATGAACAGGACCTTTCTTTGATGACTTAACCCCCTGCTTTATGAAGGAGCTTAATTTTTCTTCCTCACTATCACTGTCCATGCTCTCTTCTTCATGCTTTGGCTTGAGTTTCTCCTAATAGCAGCTTGTCTGGCATTGGCACTTCCAGCGCCTCTCTTTCTTTCATCTTCATTTCTTTCTCCATCTTCTTCTGGGTTTTCCTTGTTAGTTGGCCCAGAGTATCATCTGATATAAGAAAGAGACCGCTCCCACTTGCCTTTTCCTCATCATTGTCATCGTCGAGTTGCTTTTGAAGTGCATCATATGCCTTAATAATAGACCAGTAAGCTGTCCCTGTGGGGTTAATGTAGACAGCATCTAGATAGTCTCTATTCCTTCTAGGTCTATAATCAATTTTCCACCCTGCATTCAGTAGCATCTCTCTTATACGTTCTCTGAGTTTTGCTTCTCCGTGCCACTGCCACGCTTCACTTTTCCTTCTTTGGGACCACTCGGAACAGGTGTTTCAGGTGACTTGGCCCGTGCAACAATTTTTAGGCTGTGGGGATTTTTCTTTTCACGGCTCATTTTAGCTTGTCGGAGTTTTCCCTTTCCACGGCCAATTTTCAATTGCGGGATTTCTCTCTTTCATGGCTTATTTTAGATTGTGGGGATTTTTCTTTTCACGGCTGACTCTTGTAACTGAGTCTCGTATATCTGCATTCCTCCGTGACGGTGTTGGAGATATATCACTGTCCTCTGATCCCCAGTCATCAGGCTTCTTGATCTTAGCAGACACAGTTTTCTGCACATTCAGCTTATTTTTCTCTATCTTCATCGTTGGATTCCGCATCTCATTCCTTCTAATCTCAGCAAATGCTGTAGGACGGGATGTGACATTATGGCTAGTATCTTCAGAGATAGAAACTTTCCTGCCTTCCCCTACAGAAACTTTCCGACGTTCATCCCACCGATCAAGATTTCTCACAGGCCCAGCTACTTTTTCTTCGGGTTAACCAGCACCTTCAGAACACCATTTTTACTCCTGAACCCTGATGGCCTCGTCTGGACGGCCACCATATTTTTCTCTCAACATCTGTATAGGAATTCGACCGCTTTCCCGCTTCATCTGATACCTACTTTTACCCCCACCATCTTCCCTACCGAAGCTACTCGTCTCATCAATATACATATTCTTTCTCCTCTCAACAACAGTCTGCCTACTTGAACTACTGGCGAAGTCCCTATTACCACCACTCCGAGCCATGGGAGGTGAGCCCAGGAATCTCCTTCCCGACGACTCCATCCCACCGTCATCAAATCGCCGGCCCCCCATCCCCTCCTCATCAATCCCATCATACTCATCAAACTCAAACACATCCAACCTACTTCTCTTCCCCTCCCCATTCCGACCGACCCATCGCTCCCTTCCGGAACGCCCTTCCTCGGGACACTCAATCCATTACACACCCGAATCGTCTCGGCACCCACCGGCAGCCTGCGAGGCCGCGTAAGGGAGAGCTCGTCGCACCGACCCCGAATCGCTCATGACCGTCCTCGGCCTCTTCCTCTGCGAGCCGCCCACCCGCCGCCCCCATCCCTCTTCTTCCTCACGATCAAGCAGCCGGAGTGGAGCTCCGCTTCTTCAGCACTATCCCCGACCGCTCCACAGATCTCCTACTACCCTCCTCCATGACGAGCACTCAGTCCCACCCACCAAACCCAAGCCCTAAACTTCAAAACCCATCACCACCCAGAACCCCAAAACCGACAAGA